>CM046341.1:9024740-9317797 GCA_025403435.1 Artocarpus heterophyllus
ATTTCATTACTTTTATTAATGATTACTCACGATATATGTATCTCTACTTGCTTTATAACAAAAATGAAGCTATAGATGCCTTTAAGGTGTTTAAGGCAGAAGTAGAGAAACAATGTGGTAAGCAAATAAAGATAATGAGATCTAATAGAGGTGGTGAATACTATAGTAGATACACCGAAGATGGACAAGCGCCTGGTCCATTTGCGAAGTTTCTTCAAGAACATGGGATAGTTGCCCAATATACTATGCCCGGTTCTCCAAATCACAATGGTGTGGCAGAAAGAAGAAACCGAACATTGTTGGATATGGTGCGGAGCATGCTTAGCAGCTCCAAGCTTCCTAGGTCTTTGTGGACTGAAGCTCTCAAGACGGCTGTGTATATATTAAACCAAGTTCCAACCAAGGCTGTCTCAAAGACACCGTTCGAGTTATGGAAAGGTTGGAAACCGAGTTTGTGACATATACGCATATGGGGATGCCCGTCTGAAGTGAGAGTCTATAATCCACAAGAAAAGAAGCTAGACCCAAGGACTATAAGTGGGTATTTCGTTGGATATGTTGAACGGTCTAAGGGATATAGATTTTATTGTCCATCACATACCACTAGGTTTGTGGAATCAAGAAATGCAAAATTTCTTGAGAATGACTTGATCAGTGGGAGCGATCGATCTTGGAACACCGTTCCAGAGAAAGATCATACAGATGCTCAAGCTTCCACTTCATATGATAAAGTGATTGTTATACGCGACACGCCTACAGTTCAAACGCGTGTTGAACAACAGCCAGTCATTCAAGTTCCACAAATTGTTGATCAAGAAGTAGTAGATTCAGTTGAACAGCTAGCTGATCAACATGCTCCTCAAGAGAATGTTGAACCAACATTAAGGAGATCTACTAGAGTAAGGCAATCAGCCATTCCTAGTGATTATATTGTGTATCTACAAGAGTCTGACTACAACATAGGAGCCGAAAATGATCCAGAAACGTTTTCACAAGCCATGAGTTGTAAGGAATCTAACTTGTGGTATGATGCCATGAAAGATGAGATGAACTCTATGTCGTCTAATGGAGTCTGGGATCTTGTCAAGTTGCCTGATGGTGTAAAAGCCATTGGATGCAAATGGGTCTTCAAGAGAAAGAAAGACTCATTAGGCAACATGGAGAGACATAAGGCAAGACTCGTTGCTAAAGGATTCACTCAAAGGGAAGGTATAGATTACACTGAGACTTTTTCTCCTGCATCTAAAAAGGACTCCCTTCGTGTGATCATTGCATTAGTAGCTCATTTTGATTTTGAGTTACATCAGATGGATGTGAAAATGGCATTCCTCAATGGTGATCTAGAGGAAGAGGTTTATATGAAACAACCTGAAGGATTCTCCTCTAGTGATGGTGAGCAATTGGTATGCAAACTCAAGAAATCCATATATGGTTTGAAACAGACTTCCCGTCAATGGTATTTGAAATTCCATGATGTCATCACTTCATTTGGTTTTGAAGAGAACATCATGGATCAATGTATATACCAGAAGGTCAGTGGGAGCAAGATTTGTTTCCTTGTTTTATATGTGGATGATATCCTACTTGCAACCAATGACAAGGGGTTTCTATATGAGGTGAAACAATTCCTTTCTAAGAACTTTGATATGAAGGATATGGGTGAGGCATCTTATGTCATTGGCATAAAGATCCATAGGGATAGATCTCGTTGCATTTTGGGACTATCGCAGGAAACCTATATCAATAAAGTCTTAGACAGATTTCAGATGAAAGATTGTTCACCAAGTGTAGCAGCCATTGTGAAGGGTGATAAGTTCAGTTTGAACCAATGTCCAAGGAATGATTTCGAGAAAGTTCAAATGAGCAACATTCCTTATGCTTCAGCTGTCGGAAGCCTTATGTATGCTCAGGTCTGCACAAGACCTGACATTGCATTTGTTGTGGGAATGTTGGGAAGATATCAGAGTAACCCAGGCATTGACCACTGGAGGGTTGTAAAGAAGGTGATGAGGTACCTTCAAGGTACAAAGGATTACATGCTTATTTATAGACGAACTGACATTCTAGAGGTGATTGGCTACTCCGATTCAGACTTTGCTGGCTATGTTGATTCGAGAAAATCAACTTCAGGTTATATTTGCATGCTAGCCGGAGGAGCTGTATCTTGGAAGAGTGGAAAGCAAATGTTGGTTGCTACTTCCACGATGGAGGCAGAGTTCGTTTCTTGTTTTGAGGCTACTTCGCATGGTGTATGGTTGAAGAGTGTCATGTTAGGCCTTAGACTTGTAGATTCTGTGTCTAGGCCATTAAGGATATATTGTGACAATTCAACTGCTGTCTTTATGGCTAAGAATAATAAGAGTGGCAGTTGAAGTAAACATATCGACATTAAGTACTTAGCCATAAGGGAACGCATTAAGGAAAATAAAGTGGTCATTGAGTATATAAACACTGAATTAATGATCGTAGATCCTCTGACAAAAGGAATGCCACCGAAGTCATTTAAGGATCATGTTGTACAGATGGGACTTGGTTCCATAATGTAAATTTGTTTGTACATACAATTTACAGTCTTAATGAAACTCTTATTCAGTTGTGATGTTTTCTCATATTTGTTTTGCGCATGAAGTGATTGGAGAAAATTCACATATAGTAGGACCAAGAATAAACATTGGGTTTATTCATAAAGTTAAGTTACCATATAAGGAATAAAGTCTGAGAAATAATACATTGTAATACATGGAAGATAATACTCACAATTTAGAGAAATTATCGCCATGATTCATGTATTTGTTTCCTGAAAGTTTGGTTTTAATGAATATAAGGTTAAATATGGAGACCAAGTGGGAGAATGTAACCGATTGTAATTCTAAAGGTTTCTAACATAAACCAATCAATTTTTTAACGGTTATGAATTCTAATGGTCTCCTATTTATGTTTTCATTAAATCATCAATTAGAGCACTGGTAACTGAATTTTCTGGCAGTATAAACATTTGCTTGATGGAAGCAATGGCAGTACAGAAAAAAATTTCTTTTGTTCGTGTATTGAACAGAATATTGGGTCCCCAAGTTTTGAAAATTCGCTTAAGAATCTAACACCATCAATTGAGATTTTGGGAGGACTTGGAAGCTCTCAAGTACAGATAATCACGATACACCGGAGATACAGTGTAATGGCAGGAGGTACAAAATTTTTCACGCTTCTGTTTACGTTTTCCATTTTAATTCGATTTTAATATGTATATAGTTTTGCATGTTAGAATCGTTTTATGTTTACATTGACAACGACATTCATTACTGAAACCTTTCACAAATATTTCAACACAAATAAGTTAATTAAGTGTTTATCTACTCCTGACCATATTATCGTATTTGTTTTGTGCATATATATATATATATTTTGTATTATAGGCCTTTTTTAATATGTAACAATAATCTCTTTTATTTTCACACGCATTATAGAATATTTTCCCTCCATATACAGACATTTCGAATGCTACATTCTGAAAATGTTATATTAGCTTGAGATTATAATGTACGCAGATAACCTGAAGATAATTTTTGGAGTCCATGGGAAGTCTAAAAGCAACTAGGCGACCAAAATGATACCAAGTTTGTACTAGTTAAATTAATATGAGAATACAAGTCTCATGAACCTACTTTGCTTGGTGATCATACTTTATTTTACTTGCAAAATTAGATATATAAGGAGACATGAGTAATGAAACAATGTTGAGCTCCCAATACCACATTTGAAATTTTAAAAACAATTTTTTAAAAAAAAAATATCAATATTCTTGGAGAGCTAGAAGATTACACGGTTTGTCAAAAATTTCAGCAACCATTTTTTTAGGCTGGTAGGATCTTATGTGGGAAATACACTTTTCTTTTTTTCCCCTAAAAATAAAAGTGTTGTATATATTTTTGGTTATTGAATTTGGTTAAAATTACGTCAAAATAAAAAATTTTAAAAAATAAAAAAAGAGAGAGAGCATATACGGAACAAATAGGGTTTGATGCTGATATTCTGACCGGAAAACAATGACCTATTCTATACTATTTTTTGGAACCCTATTGTAGAAACCAATGTATGTGTACACACACACATATATATATATATATGCAACTGTTGTACTTTAGCTACTACTTCACTAGAGAAACAACTGAGCAAAACATGAGCATCGAGATTCCACAAAACAGTCCATTTGTCATGGTTGTATGTATATATATGTCATATATAGTTACTATGTGTATTGAGACTCTAAAACAGGATACATCGTTTAATAGTGTTTTTATTTTAATTTTTGTTTTTGAATCCAATTCTAATGTCTCGTTTGGTTTTGTTTTCAAAATTTTTTGAAATGTTTTTGCATATTTTTAGAAGCAAAAATTTTAAAAACACTCCTAATACAATTCTCAAAAAAATTTATTTTTTAAAATAAAAATATTTTCATTTATTTTAAAAATAATACCAAACTACTCCAATTATCTTTCTCTTATTTTTCCACAGGTTCCTTGGTGGCTTGGGGTCCCATTTTTCTCTTTGAGATCTCTCTTTTTCACCAACAGGCAACGAATGGTGTTTGGTGAGTCGACGTGGCCTTAATCTCAACAGCCACTTTTCTCTTCTCCTTCCCTCCCTCCCTCCCTCTTTCTTTTATTTCTTGTTTTTTTTTAATTTTAATTTTTTGGTTTTCCGAATTTCGAGAGAAGTTACTGGGCTGTTTCCGTCAGGGCCGATGAGCTAGCAACCAACAAGGCCGGGGCCTATGCAGCAAGATATCATGGGCTGGGCCCCATTTTCTTCCACAAGACTCGTGTGGCTTGAGAGTTTTGGGCTCCACACGCTTTCCGCATCAAACTGCATCAGGACACCACACGTGTTTAGCTGTCGACCACGCTTCCAAGTTCCTATTCTTTTGTCCACACAACCATGTTGGACTTTGTATTTAGACCCGACCCGAAAAACTATTTCGATCCAATTTGGAGACAAAAGGAATCTGATAAGTTCCCAACAATTTCCCTCATGAGAACCCAAAAAAAAAATCAAGCAATAAGTATTTATTTTTTATTTTAACTAGATTTAATGGTTCAAAACATATATCATCAGTAAACATTTCCATCGGAGGTCTCCAAAGTTCCTAACTCGTTCTTATATGAAAATTCTTCGAGTCTTTTTTTTTTTTTTTGGGAAATTTGTGTTAAACTACCAATTTTTTTTCACCAAATTGTTTTTCACCCGATAATGTGGTATGAAAGTTTTCAATTGTAACATGATAGGATAGTTTCTTTTTACCCTACTACATAGTTCTCCTTACAGTTTTATTTTGATTGTAATTTGTTGTTGGTCAACTCAATGCAACAATATTTTAGACTAGGTTAACAGAGCTAGATTTTTTTTTTTTCTGGAACCACCATGGAAAAAGAGAGAGAGAGAGAGAGAGAGCTAATTTTCCATTGAAGAGTGGCATATTTCAATCAATGAGTGTGGGTATATTTATAATTTTTTTAGATTAGGTTAATGAACCTAGTTTTTTTTTGGAATTACAATGAAAAAAACAGATAGTTTTCAATTGAATAGGGGCATATTTCAATCTATAAGTATGGGTATACTTATAATTTACTTTAGGTTTATACCTTTCTAGATTCTGTATTTTGGGATTATTCATACTCTATACTTTCGATTTTTGATCTCATTAAATATATATAGTCACATTAGATTTAATACATAAATTTATATTTTTTTATTAATCTTTAATTTTGACATAAAAATTGCCTAAAACACCTGTAAATTAAAAAATAAGATAACTTTAAAGACTTACAAAAACTTTATATTAAGGTTTTTGACTTCAAAACTATATAAAATACCCTAAAATAGGTGTTTTGTATGTTTTTGCTTTTGTTTCCTCTTATAATTTGAAAGTTTTAATTTTTTTCTCTTTTACTTAAAGATAACTTAGTTATTTTAAAGGTCAAAATTGACTATTGACTGAGGTAAGATATAGATTTGTGTTTTAAGTATAATCTATATGTTATATTAGACAAGGTCAAAGTTAAACGGTATAGTTTTTAAATTAACCTAATATAAAATGTATAAAAAGATAAATATCCTTTTATTTTAATAATTTAGGGGTATGATTTAAGATAAATAAGGGATATATAGCGGTGTTTGGAAAGTGAAATTTGAACTAATTTTGATTAAAAATATTGTAACATATGAGAGTTTTATACTATAACTCACTTTTTTTTGATGCTGTAACATATGAGAGCTTTATATTTTAAAATAACTAAAAGTTTTGATTGAAACTGAGATTGTTAAACACACTAATAATATACAAAACTTATACTGCTCCACTTTAGTTTTTGCTCAAATTCTCAAAATGACAAAATTTTAAACCTTTGTTTACCCGTCTGTACTCTATGCTGCATAATACGACTTTATCATGGTCTAACAACTGAAAACGGCTACCCTAAAAAAATGAAAACAAAAGAACCAAAGTCCTATTTCATTAACCTTCTTTTTTTTTCCTGAAAATTAATTAGAGGGCTTGTGCGTGGAAATAAATGTCTCTTTAGTCATTTATTGAAATCAATATCAAACAAAACTAGCATCACAATAATCTTTATTCCTCAGGCTTATATATGTGCATGCACACACACATGTTTAAAACAGCATAATGTGAGAAAGACATTGTGAGGCTGGAGTGGGGTTGGTTTTGTTATGGAACACAAATTTGTTGGTTCGACATTATTGAAAGATATTGGAATGGAGGTGCAAAATGCAGGATTCAAAAATTGGTTGGACCCCCAAAATTGCCAAAAAAAAAAAAAAAGAAGTGGTCCTAAGCCAGAGATGATTGAATCATACAGAGAACTAGATTTATTATTATAGAGGAAAAGGAAGCCCCCACGGATTTAAATGCTTGGAAAACTGACCCTCCTTCCAAATTCTGACACAAGTTTTTTGTCTAGCGCTCTCTGAGAGTTTCCTCCTTTTTGGGTTGCTCTAGAGGGACCACTATGACCAAAGTTTACTTGTACTTTGTCACTTTGTCTAAAGGGCAGGAGCCAATATATCCCTTATCCTTAATTCTTAATTATACCCCTCCATTATACTGTGTTGATGACCGTTTAAACCACATTTCACAGTTTAAACTAATTTTTTATAATATTTTTCCATAAAACTTACATTGTTACGATGTTTTTTATTCAAACCCTTAATTCAAACCGATAGGGTGTTTACAAGCATTGATTTAAACTAATTAATTTAAAACATTATAGCTCACTCTTACTTTATATTATGGTATGTGAGAGCTTCACACTGTTTAAGTTTAAACCAATTCGTTCAAACCAATCCTATAAACACCCAGTGAGTTTCCAAACGCCTAAATTTGATTAGGGGCTAATCTCATTATCCCAACATTAATGTTTAAAGCAAATGCTAACCCAGATGCTTAATGTCGATTTTTTTTCTTTATTCTAGAATCTTATTTTATTGCTATTTTTTTTTTTGCATTTTGGGATAAAGTGGGTTAATGGTCTTAAAAACAGGTGCAGAAAATAGGTATTAGCACCGACTTTGAAAATCCAACCCTTTACATCCTGTATAAGGGCCGTGTTGTCTACATGATTTGCAGCCACAAATATGGGGCAAATTTATTTATCAATGATAGAATATAAATTATATATAAACATGCTCTTTTTATCTAAGTTGTAGCTTAGCAAATTTTGCTTCGTTGGGTATGAATATATTTGGTCTTTCAAGGCCTAAAAGAATATTTGCCTGCTTTCTCAGTGACAAAAATGGAAGATATAACTAATACATATTTGATTAAGTTTTTTCCTTCACGTAACAAAATTGGTGATCTAGACTATGAGCCTGTTTTGTACAGCTTTTGTTTGTATTTATCTTTTTAGTAAGTATTTGACATCATATTTTAAAAGAGCTTTAATGGGTCAAAATAGTTTCAATTATTTTTAAAAGTCACAAAAATATTATATTTAATCTTATAATGTATTGTTGATATTCTAAGATAAGTTTCAAGTCTATTTCAATAGTATTTTTTTGATACGTTACATTTTATAGCTTTGACAGGAAGCACTTTTGGAAAGCAAAAGCTTTTCTGATAATTTATCCAAACACTTTCAGAAGCAGCTTTAGAACTCAGAAAGCCAAAGCAGCTTTTAGAAAGCCCTCTTAAACAGGCCGAATGTATAACAAAATTAGATATAACTAATCTATTTTGTAGTGACAAAATTATACTTCCGTTACATTTGTGCTAAAATCTAGACTATGTAGGCCACGTGTCATTCTGCATTATTTAAGTGAAGGTAAAATAAAGATTTTAGTGACTTTTAAGACGGCATTAATCGATTAAAGAACGTTTTAATGTGTGTTCATATTTTGTTCTTGGCATAATACCATATATTGTGGGCGTTAGGGTTTTCCTCTAGACATATGTTTACAACTTTTTATAGGGCCGCAGGAATTTACAATCCACTTCATTAATCCAGCTGTCCATCACGCACGCTTTATTTATTTATTTATTTTTGTTGTCATTTTCTTAACAATAAACTGACGAATGACAAACTTCTTCACTTCAATTTTGGGACATTCTAAACATCCGTTTAAAGGTAAAATTTGGTAAAAAGATAGAGATAATTTTTAAGATTAACCCTAAGTTTCTTATCCTTGATGATCACTACCACACGTACCACACAATTTTCTTGGATACCAAACATGAACTGGAATCTTTGTACATAAGACACAGTCAAATAATACCAATACTTGGTCAAGCTTTTGCCAACTACACAAATTACCAAAAATAATAAATAAATAAAAAATAAAAATTTCATCTCATGACTCCAAAGATGAGTCATTTTGTACCAAATCTTAGTTGTGCATCGCTATCTTTCTTTCTTTGAGCTCATTTGGACTGAATCTTGCCAAGCTTCAAGTTTAGGCACCACAAGTGGAAACATCAAGACTTGAATATATAAATAAATAAATATATAAATATATATATATAGATATACATGCCACAAATTCTAGCTAACTTGAATTTGGTGTGGATTTTATCAACGTTGCTTTCAATTGTTTTGCTCAAGCAATAATGACAAGAACCCGAAATAGCCAACATTGGTGAAACAGATTGAACATGCCGTACGATAAGTTGGTCGGGGTCCTTTATGATGTAAAGCTACTCATTTCCAAATTCTGCCAAATGCCAGAGAACGTCACACATCAACTCCATCTTATTGTTTTGGAGTATTACCAAAACCGTGTTTTTTTTTTTTTTCTGAATAGAAAGGGAATTTACCATCCACCCTCACTTAGTATTATGAAAATCTTTAAGGACTATGTTTTAACTCTTTTTTTTTTAGATCTAAAATTTTGTTATTATTCTTTAAATGAAGATATAATGCTCATGTAATTAGACCATCTCTAATATAAACGTCAATATCAATGTTATATTTGTTATCAAGTATAAAAATAATGCATTTGATATATTATTTTATTTTATACTTCAATTGCATAATACTATTTAAAATGTCATATTTATAATATTAAAATAATTAAAAAGGTAAAAATATTGTAATTATTAAAACAAAAAAGTCAACAAACCAACCAATGGAAATCAAATATTAAATTTGCTATATGTTAAACTTTATGTCAAATTTGCTATAAAGTTTAACATATAATAAAATTAACATTAAAAAGGGTATTGCAATAGAGAGTATTTTTTACGCTCAAAAAGCTAAATTAGCATTGCGTTGGAGATGGAGATGATTGCGTTGGAGATGTTCTTAGGCATATTGCAAGAGCATAACAGCTAATATCATACATAATTCAATCCAATGGGACGTTTTCGGATCACAAAAATAAAACATGCATGGTATTTTTTTTAAACAGTTTTCCATATGCTACACACACCCATATATGCGCATGTATCATATCATGATGAGCAACATCATGCTTGCATGCACTAAAACATGATGATGATGATGTTATATAATTGATGACCAACTTTTAAATGCGCACGGGTGCCTGAGGAATGGACCCCAAATGTCAATGGAATTTGTAGATATAGCACAGCTTAGAATGACTTTTATGCAAAGATGGTTCAGACCAATGGACATGGTGGGACTCTGCCGGTGAGGGCATGCAAGGAGGCAATTCCATGTTATTGTGCCCTAAGAAAGTCCCATTTTTATTCCTGTTTAACTTTTTTTTTCTTTTTTGCTTTTTTGGTTGGCTACATATAAGCTCAATTCTGATCCCACTATACCATATCTAGTAGAAATTAGTGTACATAAAATTTCCACTGTCTTTTTTTTTCGATGGAACTTTGACAGAGTGGAAAGACTAGGGTTTTGTATTAAATGCAGGCAGTAATTGACTTGTTAGCGTATATAATTGATTAAATTATAGAGATTGACTGGTCAACTGTTAGGTTACTCAGATCCAAAATTTCATCAATAAGTTGGTATGGACATAAATGACAATTCTTCACTCTCAAAGAATTTATGTAAATCCATCAAAGAAAATGTAGTATTAATTCTCTAAGTATATATCTCACAGCTCTAGAATGAGTATAGGAATCATTGGTTTTATTACTTTTATTTGACACTCTACATAATGGAATCCTAAAAAGACCTTTCATGAATTTGACTCTAACTTATTAATGTTCATATAATAGAAAGACTTTAAAGGTCCGTCTGAAAATGGAGAAATAAACAAAGAAAGTAGCTAACAAAAGAACAAGCACGACGAATCTAATCCTAAAAAGAAGCACACTCTTCGCCTATGCACCTAATTTATAAAATGTAATAATTAATGCATGTCTTCAAAGCCAATAAGAGTACGTTTGTCAACACAATTAGAACTAAAAGTTGAGAAATTTTATTGTAGCTTTTGAGATCTTTACATTGTAACTTACTTTTGTTTTACTCTTTAACATATAAGAACTTTACATTATAATAGTTTTAACTATATAGTTGAAACAAGATTGTTAAACGTCCTCTAAGATATATGTTAAGGGATCAAACTTCATGATCCTTCCAACAACAGCTAGCTAAAGTGTAATATATACTCAACCAAAGAAGTTTTTAGCTTCCAATAAGCGGTATATTAATAAGAACTAGGATTGTATGAAAAAGGGGGAAAGGCGTACTAGGAAGACACTTTATTTGTAGGACATAATTTTGAATTATCAGATGCATTTGTTATCAAAAAAAATATGATAATTTAATTAAACTTTATGAAAATCTTTGATTATATATAACAGTGTCCTATCAATGGAGTATTTATTTATATCAGATTATGAAATTCTTCTATTACTTACAAGTAATAATACTTTTCAATTTTTTTTTTAAAATAAGTTGTTTGATTTGAACTCAAAAAATAAGTTCAAACACTGCAGCATGAAAAAATTTTATAACATATTTTTATTTTATACTATAGATAGTTTAAACTTATGAGTTTGAACTCATCCTCAAACTAACAAAGCAAAAGTGTATTAACGTATTCAAAGAGGAAGGATGAAGTATGGCGAAGTCTTCTGATTATAAACTAATTCATATTTTTTCAACTTGGAAGAGTTAAAAGAATATGAAATCAAAGAGTCAAGTAGATCTCCTCGTAGAAAATGTCAAACAATTAAACATTGCTTTCGGCTGAATGCAGATATTCAGATTGAATTGCACGTCACTCAGGTTTTTGAAAATAAAACAAAAAGTATACTATATATATACACAGACAAAAATAAAAATTGAAAAGCGTAACAAAAAAAAAAAAAAATCTGGTATTCAGGTGCTTGACCATATGTACACATGCCCTAACACATGGTCATGTACCCCACAATCCAAAAATAAAAAACCCAAATACCCATTAACTCGAAAGGCGATTTTTTTTTTTTTTTTTTTTTTAAGTACTGCACCAAATTTAGTCCCCACATGACCATGCCTTGCCCATACCCAACACCCATTGTGGGACCCCTTTTTCACATGGGCATGCCTAGAGCCAAGGGTCCTGATTTCCTCCCCTCCCCACGAAGCCCCAGAAGTGATCTTGGCCGTCCAATCAGAGCCCCCCAAGTCTTCCATATGGGCGGCTGAGCTTGTCCCATTCTTGTCCCCCATTGAGTCAGGCAAGTCGCCTCAAAGGTGCTGCTATTGCTACCGACAGCTTAGCTTGCCTTTGTCCATAATTCATGCAGTTCCTTATAAAGCAAGAAGATGAAGAATATAACATTTAACCACTCAAATAACCATTCTTTTATTATCATCACCATATTATATATATACATATACACTCTATATATATTCATATATATAACTATAAAATACAAACCTTTGCATTCCCACCTTCCCAACACAAAACGCTTATAATAAACTTTTAGGAACCCTAGAAGAAGTAGTTTTGATCATACATATTTTGGGTTGAATCTGAAGATAAGAAATGGAAAGTGGAATGGCTTATCATGATCAGAATGATGATCTTATGATCAACCTCAAGGCAACAGAGCTGAGATTGGGTTTGCCAGGAACAGATCATGAAGAAACTAACAAAGACATTCAAGACCAATCTTCACTTTCTTCTGGTGTCAAAAACAGAAAACGACAATCTCCTGAGACTAGAGATCAGGAGAATTCTGATCATCATGTGGGAGAAACTGCTCCTCCTGCCAAGTAAGTCCTCGTATATATCATGTTTTTACATAACATGTATACATATATCTACACATATACATATATATATATATAAACATATATATTGACATATAAGGTTTGATTATTTGATGGCAGAGCAGAGATTGTGGGGTGGCCACCAATAAGGTCATACAGGAAGAACAGCCTTCAGCAGAAGAAAAGTGAGGTTGAGATTTCTGGGATGTTTGTCAAAGTCAGCATGGATGGAGCTCCTTATCTCAGAAAGATTGATCTAAGGGTTTACAAAAACTATCCAGAGCTTTTGAAGGCCTTGGAAAACATGTTCAAGTTCACAGTTGGTATGTATATATACATATTAATTTTAATCAATTACCCTTTTTTGTTTATCAACTCTTTGTTGTTATAATATTGTAATTTTAGTATATAGAATTAATGGAGTTTTTGCCTTTTTTGTTTTAGGTGAGTATTCTGAGAGAGAAGGCTACAAGGGATCTGATTATGTGCCAACTTATGAGGACAAAGATGGTGATTGGATGCTTGTTGGAGATGTTCCATGGGAGTAAGTTCTCTTTCTCTTCTTTTCTCTCTTTTAACATGTTTTGAGATATACGATACAGTTTTTAACCATCATATCTTGTTAAGAATTGAATTAAATAAAGTATGATAATTTAACTGAACGTCATTAAGATCTGATAGTTAAAGACCGTGACTGATTTATATGTGCTTATATTCTTTCATTATTTGTTTATCACAGGATGTTCATGTCATCATGCAAGAGACTAAGAATCATGAGAGAATCAGAAGCAAGAGGCTTGGGGAGTGGTGTATGAGAACCACCCCACAAAAGCGAAGGAAACCCAAAAGAGGAGGAGATCAAGAAAAACATATTTTTGTTTTTGGGGTGTCAAAAGAGCAGAAGATAATCATCTCACAGCTTGGGTTCTCCGAGAAAAGAAAAAAAGAAGAGGGACTAAAATATGTAGACAAAAAGCAGAGAAAAAATCTTATCGATGTTACAGAAAAGTTTGACAAGTAAAAGATGTGTCGTTGTTTGCACATGATGATCAGATGGTGAAAGTCATGATCTTGTTTCCAATGATCCAATCAAACGGGTAAAAATTGCAGGAGACATACTCTTTGAAATGGGTTTGTGTGAAAAGGAAGAGAGAGAAAGGAAAATTTAACTACAGCAAGGTTTTTTCAAGTTTTTGGATGTGTATCTCTGTTGTGAAATTGTAAAACTGTATGCCAAACTATGGTTTAAAGAATTAAAGTTAGTAAAATGAGTTTTGTCTATTTTTATGTGTTTATCTTCTTTCTTTTTTTTTGTCTTTTTTTTTCCATGACTTAAGTTAGCCTTGAAGTGATATATGGATTTAGAAAAGGATTGTGAAGTTCATGTTGAAATATTCAAGATCTGGATGTTGATAGCAAAATCTTGAAAAGGCTTAAGAAAAATGCTTGTTAAGATGTCTTTGTCTCAAGCTCCAGAAAGGCAGAGAGACACATTGTAAATCACCCTCAGTCATATCAGTAATCATATAGAGATCTCAAATCTAAAGTTAATAAATTTTCCTCATGAACTTCATTAATCTACCTTTCACTTAGCGGAATTATAAGAGAGAGAGAGAGAGAGAGAGATTGTTTCACCAGAATATTGCAGTACTAATCTTGATTTCGACCTTATCCCGTATATCATGGATCTAAGAAAAATTGTTCGTATTCGTAAGACATGTCACCTATGATCATAGGTTGTCTCGATTCTTAAACTGTAAGATATAAAAGTAAGAGGTATAACATATATTTATTCTGTGTAACAATAACGTTTCAAAAGAATAACATAAAACTTTCTTATTTTAAAATCTTTTTATCTTACTTCTACATGCATCGTTTTTTATGTAATACCAAAAAACTGGCCTAATTAATTTTGGCTAATATTTCATCAATACAGACGTGTGTGTATGTAATTTAAAAGCAAGCAATTCGTCTAACGAAAAGGCCAACAATTAATAAAAGATAAAAGGTTAATTTCACTAATGGTCCGTGAGGTAATAACTTTAATCCCATTTTAGTCCTTAATATTTTAAAAGTCTTACTTTGGTCTGTAATCTATTATTTTACATTCGGTCCCTTCGTTAGTTGAGCATTAAATATTTAACTAAAAATTTTTAAAATGTCCTACCTTATTCTCTAATATTTTACTTTATTTTACTTTTGGTTTATAGTTAAGAGTTAATAGGGACTAAAATTTAAAAAATCTAAAGTAAAAAGTTAAATATAATGATTTTGATGCATGTAATTAAAAAAGATAATTTTATCATATTATTAGTAAGATGAAATTTAAATTTAGAAAATGATAAGTTGAATTTTTAATACTAATATATAGATATTAGATTAGGGACTAAAAGTGAAACAAAGTAAAAGATTAGGGATCAAAAGTGAAACAAAGTCGTAGATCAAGGATTAAAGTAGGACATTTAAGAATATTCCATTTAATATTTAACACTAAATTGACTGAAGGACCAAGTGGAACTTTTGAAACGTTAAGGACTAAAATAAGATTAAAAGTAAATCTCATGGACCATTTGTGGAATTAACACAAAAATAAAAGAGTAACAATTTGAAAGTTGTCTTTCTTTTTTTTTTTTACCCCTTTGCTGCAAGTTGTATATTGCATGTTAGTAAAACTTGCGCTTCAAGTTCAAGAGTTAGATTGGTACTTTTCATGTCAGTCTTCGTAGTAGTGAAAGATAAATATCTTTGCCACTCTCAGATGCTTCCTTTAACACAACAGATAGGCAAGAAAAGTTAATCATATTGGAAATAGTGAATTAATTAACCAGAAAAATTGACATGAGAGAGACATGTTTTTCAAGAGGGTTATGGTCATCATGTGTCATGGTTACATGTGATATTGTTAATTTGCTTTTCTTATTGTTCTTATTCTAAATTGTGCTAAATTAACTTGGCTGATTTTGTTTAACATCTTAGGATATGCTTAGCTATAATTAATGTACAAGTTGGCATTGTTATTTTTTTCTTGGAAAATCTCATCGAGAAATGAGGAAATTTTTGGGACTTTGGAAACATTTGTTTGACTAGTATTCTACAGGCAAAAGATAAACAAAGCAAATGCAAATCTGACTACTATTTGTTCCTAACTACATAGGATTCAATTTATCTTTATCGAGATACTACAAAATTATATTTTAATGTAACATTTTCAATGCTCCTAAGTAACTATTTTATTTTCTCACAGGAAAAGAATAAAAATATATTAGTGCCCATGTGAATGGAAAAATGTAATTAAATTCATTGGTTTCCCAAATTGTTAAAACAAACTCATTGCTTAACCACAACAGCATTTGGAAAATCTGCCTCCTTTATATCATAATCAAATATTGATACTATCTTTTTCTTTTCCCATGTCTTTTGGTGTGACAAATAAAGAAAAAGTTGTAAAGAAACAAGATCTGACATGATTCCGGGACTTGACTCTAGTGATTCTTACTCCATTTAGTTGTCGGTACGAGATAATGGTGGTCTTTACTGTTCTGTGAAATAATGTCTTTCTGAAGACAAAACTGTTTGATCTAAAGTCTCAACAACCACAGATCAAAAAGCAAAGTTAATATGCTTGGAAAATAAGTCTTCAATAGTACCAACTATGACACAAAAAAAATATTGGTAAATCTTCATTTTCCCTTTAAATCATGAATTTGAAATTAGAATTGTTTGAAGGAATAATCTTATGTGAGCCCCACAATTTTGTCTATAGTGATCGTCACCATTGGTGATGAATGGCAAGACGTACTCAATAATGTTGATTATTTTACAGTCGTTAGTTTAGTGAATTTGATGACAATACAATGGGGTTGGTTGTTCTAAGCCTTAATTTTGACCAAGGGACAACTTTTATCTAATTCAGCAGTAAACAGATAGAATGTTCCGCTAATAGTGGCGCGACACGTCGTGTGCGATGGTCCAAAATCATACTTCATGGCAGCAGAGAAATCACAACCAAATTGCTCATATGTTGCTCAAACCTAATTCAGCAAAATTAGTTGTAGACTTGGCATCTTAGCCATACCACTCGTTGAGAAAATGGTCAGCAGTGTCATGTTGGTGCTGGTCCTTGGAATGCTCTAACAGTTTAGTTTAGCCTTTGCACAACACTAGTTAGAAGGTCTTGTTTCATGGCAAAAGTCAGCTCTATAAAATCACGAATCGCCAATCGCAAAGATTGCAGTGTTTTTCTTATAAAAATTTGAATTTCTGATCAAACTTTCCTTTTACATGTGAACCCAATGGGGCCTAGAAGGAATAACTAAATTTCAGTTAAGTTGTGGATACTGTGTGAAACTAAGAACAAGTTTGCACAACTTTGAGACGTACAAATAGTTTTACAAGATAATGGAGGATCTTATCCTCTTTTTTGCATGTGAATACAAGATCTAGAGATGTGATGCAAATCTATACAGATAAAAAAGAATATTAACCAGTTTTGTTGGTCCCACCGACTTGGGTTTTGTTAAAGAGATCAAGATATGATTATACTATTCAGAATCTCTCGGGAATCAAATCAATATGATCGAGCTTGATATCCGAAGAGTTGTACAATGTTATTGGGTGATGACAACTAATATGACTGCATAATCTTATAACTCTAATATGTCACTTGTCAAGCATAAGATATGTATCAAAGTTTTTTAAACAAGTAATATCATTTTAGCCGATAAAGTATTTGAAAAGTGTGGTTAGAACTGAGACCTGTAACATGTAAGAGCTTTACATTATAGCTCATTTTTTATGATCATTGTAGTATGCAAGAGCTTCACATCATAGCAACAAAAAGTTTTTATTATAATTAATTTTACCAAACACACTGAGAATTCAGCTAGCAAAGAAATGTTTTTTTTATCATAAGTGTTATCTGGACTAGCCTAGGACACAACGTAAATGATATCAAATCTCTTATTCACTTGATTGACATTATCTCCCACGTCAATTGCCACACAAAGAATTGCAATTAAGATTAAGTTCTTTGAATTTCATTGATCTTGTGTTGTCCTAATGTTAACATGTGTGGTAGTTACTTGTTCCCAAATTTTCTTTTGTATTTCTTTTCAAAATTGAAATCATCCTTGTTGTCAGATGCCACAGCCACACAAAACTACAATGCAAGGGGTATGTATGTGCATTCCAAATCTCAACCACTAAATTAAATGAGGCTTAAAAACAATCTTATTCGTTGAAACTTTTTGAGTTTTTTTCTCAATGGCACTTTTTTCGATGGCTCAGTATTTTTTAGACAAAATCCATGGTAAGATATGTATTCTTTTCCCCTGCAATAGATACTGGTATTTCAACCATTGGATCAGTTTTTCAACGGTCTGATTTATGACTAGAAGTAGTTATGTTGAACACTTGTAAATTAAACCGTTGAAAAAGTTAAATGAATGGTTTAAATAGCAAAACCTACCAGTAGATTAAAAATGTTTGTCCTATCATAAGAGTTTTCTTTTTTCAATCGAATGAAAAAAAAATTGTGATAATACATTAAGAGAATTTTTAGATAGGATTTGAAAAATACAACTATCAATAGAGTCCTGCTGAAAGCAGTTAAATATGTATTAAAAATCATATATTTAATATATATTTTTCTTTAAATGTGATTTTGACATAGATGCAATGGCAAAAAACATTCACTACCAACATCTAATCCTACCGTAGAAGGACGTTATGCATTATAATTCTAATGCAAGAAATAGCCGTCTTTGAAAGTCAGGGAGACCCAAATGATATGTTCGTAGCTTGGAATTCAGTGTGGTTCTGATCTTTTTATCCCTCCACATCTTCCACTGACTCATCAATCACCAAAAACCAATACACGACAAATTGTTTTTGGATTTTTTCACATTCCAAAGAGAACTCTTGAAATTGAAATATGTAATACATTAATAAAAAAAATCATTTAAAGGTAAATCATATCATCATTAGGACCATTAAAGTATCATATCATGATTAGGACCATTAAAGTGAGCTAATCATGCTCATAAATTCAACGATATTCAGACCGAGAGAGAGAGAGAGAGAGAAGGAGAGGACGGTTTTCCTTTTCAATGTTTGAGACAACAAAGAGATGCACAAACTCTTCAATCAAACAGGTCTTTTACCAACAAAATAAATCAGAGGTGATTGCAATTCCATCTATCTGAGCTTCTGGTTCTATTAATCAATTTAAGGGCAGTGCCCCATATGAAATAAACAAAAAATTTAAACGTTGATCATCAATTTGGGATGTTTTACAGGAATCTTCTACAGGTTTGTACGTAAGATTGCAAACTTCAGTTTCCATCAGTAAAAGGTGGGTAAAAATGTGCAATGTATGCCGCTGAAGTATGCAGGAGTTACAAGGGTGACTGAATGCCGGAGTTTTCAGGGAATGTGGGGTGGTAAATATAGCAAGATGTCACCCAGACTCTTCTTGTTCCCGTTTATATTTCCATACTCTTTCACACTATCCTGAATTGTTCAAATTAATGATCAAAAATTACATTTCCAAAGGGAGAATAGAATATCATGCTCTTTCGGGCGTTCGGCCAAAGGGAAAACCAAGACCGGTATAACATGTCAGACGCTTCTGCAATCACCATTGTTTGTCAATGATCTTGAGGGACAAGAATTCACAGACAGCATTAGAAGGCCTGAAACCCGGATGATTTTCTTAGTTTCCTTTGAACAATTCACCGAAATTTGAGAAGGTTTTTGTGAAGATAGATGCCTTTGTCATTCTTGAGGGAGGTCACTCTTTGGTGGTCCTCTCTCATCCAAGTCCTGAAAACCATCGTGATATTTCTTGTTCCCGAGCAGTAAATAATTGGAATTTTGGTCGGGAACAACCATAGCCGAAAGGCTCCGAGCAATGGTTTGCTCTCTCTCATTCGTAGGCACATTCTTTTGTGTATCTGCAGGGGTCACATATGTTATGCCAAATTTTTGTCCATGAGTGAGTCCCGGGCAATGCCCCTGCCAGGCAAATAAGATATTTTCCATTAGCCAATATATATATATATATATATCTCAATTACTCAATATTGCACATGGAATTTGGAGATCCTTTTGTCCTTTCAATGAATGAGAAGTTTCATTCACCAAAAACAAGTATGACCTGTACACTAAATAAGCCCAGAAAACGACTGAAGAACACCCTACTTTATGGCGGAAAAAAGCAACAAACAAGGGAAACGAAATAACCGCATCTATCCTGATTCTTCTCTGATCACTGAACACAGCCCCACTTCTTTTTTACATCCACTAATTTTTTTTTATCACATATCTAATACCTTTAAAAGAATCCTTAGCTGGTTAGATTAGGATTTCAGGGAGTATGTACGTTGAACATCAAACTAGGGTGGCATCCGGATTCGACGCGTGACAACACGACTTGAACTTGACCCAAATTGATGACACGGTTGACACGAAATTGATTTGATTATTTGTTTTTTATTAAAAATTTTATCGACAAACATTTTTTAAAAGAATAATATTTAACAGATTTAACCTAAAAAAAATTTAAATAAGATTTTTTTAAAAAAAAAAAAAATAATATGAGATTCATGACCTAAATTCACAAAGTATAGACATATGGATTAAGTAAATTAACACACAAACTGTTTTATTTTGTGACAATGCGAGTGAGACACATGGATCAACTTGAAACTGACACGAATGACCCAAATTGCCACCCCTATTCTAAAACTAGCAAAATTCCTAAATATAGTAAAGTTGATGAATTCCAACTAAATCTTAAAACCATGAGAAGGGGAAAGAAAAAGTACTGACCTTTACAAAACCTGAATCCGAAAAAGTACTTTCTGATTGCAATCCACTGTGAGCCCAGCTTCCAAATGACCTGCTTTCATTGGTTTCTTGAAGATTGCTTGCAATGTTTGATGTATGGTGTCCCTGTTTAATGTCACCACTTCTACAATAGGCCCCAAAATACGAGCAATGTTCGTGCACTAAAGATATTTGCGGGGTTGACGGTAGTAGATGACCTTCAGTGCTAAAGATGTACCTGTATAGAGAATTATCATTGCATATATTGGCGGAAAAAAAAAGTCAGCTCGTTTTCATCAAATAAACTCTCCATCAAGCGTAATGGTTGGATTGCATAGAACTTACTTGTATGGCCCATTTTCAACGACGTTATCAGGACCCACAGCCAAATCAAAGAGAAGCCAGAGATATTTTACCTGAATGGGTGGAGAATTTCAAAAATGGAGCATAAACCAGAACTTGAAAAACATAGACCATCATTAGGAAGGACGGTGAATATAATGTTTGCCAACATGCCCTAGTAACAGAGAAATTAAGAGAACAAGAACTCTATTCGAGGAAAAAAAAAGTATATTCAATACGAGCAATAATATTCAAGATCCACAGTATCGTCCAAGGTTTTAAAAGGCGAAAACGGGAACCAAGGCGTTTTGTCTAATTGAGGCAAGGCGTAAGCCTCGAGGCGGATTGAGGCGTAAGCCTCTAATGTAAAATAAAAAATTTAGAAAGTTGAATAAAATTTATTTAGTTCATCACAAAACTATAAGACACAATAAGAAAGTGCATAAAACACATACAATATAATATAGATGCTACTGCTCTTCGTATATAGTTATACTTACATGGCTTTTATAGCACACAAGATGACTTTTTTTTTTTTTTGAGAAAATGAAACAACTATAGGCCTAAATGAATAAAAAATTACATACTGCTCTCTTTATATAACTTTCATTTTATATAACATTATAACTTTTGTATAACACCTACTTCTATAAAATATACATTACTATAGTAGCTATAAAAAGGAAAAAAGAAAAAAAAAACCCAGCCTACATAAAAAATAAAGGAAAAAAAAAAAAACCTAAGGAGTGAGGGCTGAGGAGGTCAAAATCTGGAGGTGGCTGTTGCCGGTCGGTCGTGGCTCTGGTCACTACTCATAGGGCAATGGGCTTGAAAGTTGCATGGGTTGAAGATGAAGAGAGAGTCGATGATGAAGAAGGGAGGCAGATGATGAAGAAGATGGTAGACTTAGGGTTTGAAAATCTATTTGCATATCTTGATCAGATTAAAGCCCAATTTTGGTATTGGGTTGACTTTCTTTGAAAGGGAAAAAAAGATTAGGTTGAAAACCGACTCAAAATAGCCTTCAATTTGAGGCTCACGCCTCAAGGCGCACGCCTCAATGAAAAAAGGCGTAAGCCTCGTTCAAGCCATTCAAGGCTTAAGCCTTGAAGCGCTGATTGAGCGCCTCAAACTGAGGCGCACCTCGAGGCATATGCCTTGAACGCCTTTTTAAACCATGACGTCCCATAAAGCAGGCTACTGAACTTTATTGCACAATTTAAATGTTGTTCCATGGTAGGACCTTTTTGAAATTGAGACCAAAAGTTAGCAGAAGCAAGCAAAAATATGTAAAAGTTTGTCTAACCTGATAATTTCGTCAAATCATTGAAACCCACCAAAAGAAAGATCTTAAAAACCACCATTATCACCACCATAATCTAGTTTTCTACCTTCCGAAAATCTTAATTCATCATTATACAAAGCGTTGTACCAAAGAAAGAACTTGACAAGAACATCTAAGGTAGGCATTCATTTCAAAATTTGTTCAAGTAGATCTACCAGCTGAGACACTTGAGAGATGCGCTCAACTAATTAATTCAAACAAAAAATAGCCACAAAGGGAAATCATAATCATAGCATACGTCAAATTAAAGATTGAGTAGTTTATATCAAATTTCTTACTGTTTCCGCTAGGAAAAAGCTCTCCATATGGTCTTCCTGTTTGTGAAACTCTACATCTGATATGTGACAGTATCCACAAGGACATCGTGCACCATATTGCAAGCTGGCCACCATGTCCCGCCCGGCATCAAGATATCTACAAAGAAATAGGCAGTGTGCTGTTATATAAATCATGTGATCTACAACTCCAAAATCTCTTGGCGTCGTTAGGCTTGGGTGTGAAACAAATGAAAAAGTGAGAACAAAGTAGCATCTAGTAGAATGACCCATAGGTCAAATTGCCTCCATGAGAAAAGGGGAAAAAAATCTAATAGTAATGCAAATCAGAAAACAACCCTCAATTTGTAGAGGTCATTAGAAGTGATTCTGCACTAACCTGGGATCTCTAGTAGCTTTGTAGAGCCAATATGTGCTCTCAATTAACTCTGGACGCAGCGGATAGCTCTTTTGTCCATGCTGAAAATAAGACAGACTAAAAGATCAAAGCGTAATTATAGTCATAATAACCCAAACGCTATTGTCTGCTATTTATAAGACAATCATTCACCAATACAGAACAGAATTTTTCGAAAAGAAAATCAAGAACAGAGAAAAGAAACGCCAAAGCATCGGCCTTCAAAAGGAGACAAATTTAATCTGGGTTACTAAGATTTAGTGCACGGGGCCATTCTTTTGAATGTTAAGCTAGTAATGCAGTCGTGCATCAAATCTTAAACGTTGGCCAAAAGCTCAAACACCTCCAAACATAAGTCACTAGAGCAATTGAAACACTATATGATTTTAACCTTTTTATTTTTACTTTTTCGGGTTTGGGGGATTAAACTCTGTACCTCAATTAAAGCAGGTGTGGAATTACCGCTAAGTTGTGCTTGCAATCACAAACACTAAGATTTTAACAAACCAAAGCCTTGCATAAACAAAACTTCAAATGCCGATGACTAACCAGAAGGCACAATAGTTTTTACTTCTCAAAAACATCACAAAGATTGCCCTACACCAGCATATTCCTCGAATAATAATAATTTCACAAGAGCAAATATAAGTTTGAGTGGAAAGGAAAGTAAACAGAATACCTGCACACTCAGCGTAGCAAGATTGAAGCCCTCGGGAGTGAAACCATATTTTTTCCAAACGCTAAAGAAGGCCTTATGAGTTCGAATTGCAGGGTCGATATCCCCAGCTAAAACCTTCCAATAGTTAAGATGAACGAGATCAAATTATGAATGCTATTAAACTCTCTATTGTCCACAATTGCAATAAAGTATAGAGAAAAACCTGAAGGCCGGGCCAGAAAGCCTGCAAACTGTTAAATAATGGCCAGACAAGAGCAGCAGAATCCATGTTTACCTCCACGTACCTGCAGACAAAACCAGATTCCATGCCCTCTGGAGTTAATATGAGCAAGTAAATTACATGTATTGTTAACTATTACACTATAAAGAATACAAGCTTTTACCAAGGATCATTGAAAAGATAGTCCATGGCCGCCGCATAAGCTTCTTGAAATATGAATAAATACTCTTCATCTCCCAATAATAAATGAGCCTGAAACAACATGTCTCAAGTAAACAACGAAGACATAAGAAAAGAAAACCGTGGGCCATCAAAATGAGACATCTACTGGAAGACTTCTCATCATTCAATTCACTAACAATTATCTTATTGTCTTAGTAGAAAGAAGCAGTTATAAGACTTAAAAGGTAAAGCCAAAAGCTGCTGTGAGCAGGACTTTACAAAAGAAAAACATTTAAGATCAACAAAAACATACAATTCAATAAAGAATCACTAAGTATTTGACCTGGTGAAAATAACAATTCTTCTTATTTTATAGGAAAAACTAATAACTCATGTCGTACAAGCAAAACAAAAATGTTAATACTAGAGCGTTTCGACGATGCAAGTCATGTTGCTACCTTCAGAAGATACTCATAGAAAGAGTCAATACTAGTTCCTATTCCAGCATCCTGCAAAGCAGTAAAGAAAAGAACCATGGTTGATGCACACAAAACAAAAACAATTACAACAACAACAATAACAATAGATAGATAGATAAATAACAATAACAATAACAGATAAATAAATAAAATAGAAAAATAAAAATAAAAATCAGAGGGACTAAGGCAGCAATATAATCTCCAAATAAAAGAAAAGAGTGAAAACAATCAAATAAACAACATCTTTTCACGCATTCAACTTAAGGGTTCTTTTGGAAGACCAGACTAGTGGCACAGACGGGATTAGAACTGTCATTATATCAAGTATTTGAAAGACACGGTAGAGTTGGATAAAATTGTGCTCGACATGGTTAAAATCCTATCATACGAGGGTGGAGGGTTCAAAATAGAAAGTGTTGGCATATAATTTTGTCTAAATAGTGCTATATGCAGATGTGCATATAATGCAAGCAGCAGCCGGTGGTTAAGATTGTTATCAATTTGAAAGAAGAGATACCTTCTGTGTCCATTCACCAGTAAAAACATTAATATGAGCACCCACTAAATTATGCTTCGAGCGGCGAGCCCAAAGTCCACGCACCGCATTCTTGGTAACTCGTTCAAAAACTGAAATACCAAAAAAGCACGGGCATTAGTACATTATAACTTCGAAATGGACACTCCAGTTCTCCCCTTCCCAAAATAAAGAAATGTAAAATGCCAAGCACAGGAATGACCAAAAAAATCGTATATTTAACAAATAAAGGGAAACAAAAAGAAAAGAAAAGAAACGAAACAAAAGGCCCGAGATTTTTGTACAAAATGAAAGGGTTAAACAGGAAGAATAGGCACAATGAACAAATAACAAAACAACCAAACATCATTGAATTGCAGAACAACCTGCTTCTACGTAGATTCCCTCCACTCAAGGTTAAAAAAAAAAAAGGTAGTGATATTTACTGGGATCATTTGTCAGACGGCTAAGCACTCCAAACTCTAAAGTCAAAGTCCCTCCACCAGCTGTTGATGTTATCTAAAAAAAACATATGAAATTTTAGATCTTTTCTCTAACCGGCATGAACATATACGAGTACAGAAGATGCATAACAAAAAAGCTCTTTTTCACGGTTGAAGTTCTGCATTCGTACTCCTCAATTTTTAGCACATCATATGTGATTATTATGCACAGGCAGATTTGTATTTGTAATTTTTTCTCTTCATATGAGAAATCCATCGTCAGACATGGTTGTTAATAATTAGTCATTAAGAAAGAAACCTGCACACGAAGTAAAAAAGTTTAAAAGAGTTTTGCCTTGCTTTCATGTTCATCAACTCCATGCAAGAGATTGACAGATCCAAAAGGAATTCCTGCAAAAGGATAATAGGTAGAAAGGTTACTGAAAGTGCTTGTTTTCCACGATATTTCAAATATGCAATTCAATTTTACAAATTTTTTTGCGAGATTTATTTATCCACGAACTCATACTTTCAATCCTCGTTTCACAAAGCTAGGGAAAATGCAAGAGACCTCTGCTTCTTGCAAAGTAAAGGACATCCAAGCTACTTGAAGTAAAACAAATAAGGCAAACAATGATATTGTTTTTTCAGCCATATCGCCACTATTCAGAAAATGAAAGTATTAGAAATCGACAGACATGAAGTTAGTTAATATTTTGTTCTTTTTATATATGAATAAACGAAATACCATACAACTTATATATTCACGTAATAGATCAATACCATCAAGTTTCTAAAACTCACATGCCAAAATTGGAAAAAGAAAGGGAAGAAAACAATCAGATACTTTCAACTCAACTGAAGCACCAAAGGGAACAGGAAGGCAAGAGAAATAATGAAAGCATCTGCTAATAATTACATCTTGGGTAAGGGTAATACCTGTAGGAGTTTCAAATGCAGGTAACAATCTCTGGGCTAAATCCTCAGCCAGGTGAAGTAACTGGTCGTCGTAGTTTGGAATTTTCATACCCTACAACGGAAAGATGATGAAAAGATCCAGAAAAAATCTTACGATTACAATTTACGGTGTAACAATACATAACATAAAGCAAAGGAGAGGCGTAATTCTAGTTTTTAGAATTCTGACAGTGTCCCATAGAAAACGGTTAATGCTCAGCTTATTATCTTTTTTACTGTCACTTGTATAGCTGAAAACAATTTTATCGCATTTCCTTAGTTTTTCTTGGACAGAATAACTATGACTCTTCAAAACCACGGTGGCAAGATAATATCAAAATACCTTATGCAAAAAGTGAACAACTATCTTCTAGTTCATCTCAAACTTTTCTTAAAAAATAATTTCATGCTTTACCAAAAACAAGAAGCTCTTTTAGCAAATAAAACATAGAGCTACTACCGTGGCATAGTCACTTGCTATAAGATGTGCAGATAGTAAACCGCCAAGGACGCGAATGGTAGTCTCAAAAAGTGAAACTGTCTTATTCTGCGTGAAGATTAAAAGCAATGAAGTTAGCCTTAGATCTAAATTCCTTTAGTAAAATCAACGGTAAAACGAGATTTTGACACAACAACCAAGAGGAAAAGGCAAAAAAGGTTAATGTATCTTAACAGCTAGAAAAAAAGGATACACCGAATCATACAACAACAAAAAACTTAACAAGCCTCCCATGAAGATCTCTAGGAGCACGGTTTACACAAGATAACCTCAATCAAAACAGCAGGCTTCTCACATCTTAAACATGCTATGATACTGATCCAGCATAGTCAGCTTACAAACAAGAAAAAAAGGCATTACTCACTATATCAAACCGAAGATTTTTACCAATCCATTCAACAGAAGCAGCAAAGCGTTCACGATCACCAAGTAAAGCCAGTGTGTCTAAAGAGTCAATCTGAAACCATGGCATAACCGGACTACTAAAATAAGGGTAAGATTTTATACATAATTTAAAATCCAAATCACAGATATATAATCTCTCTCACCAAAGTTAAGGCATAACCGCCAAGCGAGTCTTCCCCGCCACAAGATAGAGGTCTTAATTCATCAAGTGGAAAGGCATTCTCCATGTATCCATTAAAAGCATGATAAAACATTTCTCTCACCTACAATGTAAAGTAGTTAAAAACAACAAATCAGTTAATCAGCTACTAATCTATTTTGAGTGACTTTCAGCACATTTCACAAGTAATCCTATTATTTCAATGTCACAAGCCTATGATAGAATGAATAATTTTACATTTGTAAAACAAAAGGGAAAAAGAAAAAATAAAAAAATAAAAATGAAAAACTTTCTTACATTACTGAACAAAAATGTTTGACTTCAAGTATATTCTAACTTCTACGCAATAGAGAGAAAACACATTCACAGTGAAAATATACATATATACACACTAAAAGAACAAATACTAAAACAAATTTTGCAAAACTAAATTCTGGGCACTGAAGATTCAAGTCTTTGCAAAAATAATGTTTACTAGGCAATGCTTGGTGAATTTGATTTTTTTTTCCCTATTTTCACATCAAAAAAAAAAAAAAGAAAAAGAAAAAATCTGAAAACATGGCAAAGCAAGGACTGAAGATAGATCACTGGCACTCAAATTAAGGCAAAAACAGATGAAATTTTAAATCAAAACCCAGAAGTAGTTCTGCTTTAGAGAATTATAGAATGCGAAAAATGGGATAATGGTACAAATATTAGTATTAGTATCAATATTACCTCGTCTCTGAGCTGTTTGGCTTCGTCGTAAGTGACGCCATCTGAGAGAGTTTTGGGAACGAGAAAGACCAACAAGAATATCGACAGAATTTGAAACTTCGATTTCGTAACCATTCTTCTTTCTCTCCTCAACCATGAATCTGTGTATTTAAACATTTGTTGTTGTTTTAAGTTGTTTTTGCTTTTGCCTTTCGTTGGCCGAAGAACTCAACTTGTTGTTTTTAACTCTTTTTTTTTTTAACTTTTATCAAAATATCTTTTTTTATTTTTTATTTATCAAAAGATCGAAATATATACATATATTTACGATGAAAATATATAAATATGAAAGTAATAAATAATAATTATAAAGTCCTAGTAAATTACTTTACACGAGAAATCAACCAATAGAATCGTGAATAAACACATGGCAATTTTTTATTGGATAAAGTCTGTACAACAAACAATACTTCTGGTTCTGGGTAAAAAACAACCCTTCGGCATTTTATTTTTTGTTTTATAAAAATTTGAAAATAAAAATAATTTAAAAAATATGTTAAAATTATTTTTAAAATTGTGTTCGGTTTGTATATGTTGGTATGTTTTTAAAAATAAAATATTTTTTATAAAGAATTATTAAGGTAATAAAAACCAATTTTAATTTTAAAAAGATTGATTATTAACTTAATACTAATAAATGATGCCACTTAAATTAAACATTAAACATTTTTTAAGAAGAAAACAATTTGGAAATCTTCTCTTCCTTCGGCTGCAACGCCAGCGCGGTGCTTCGGTGACGCTGCAACGCTGAAGAATCTGGCAGCATGGGGGGTGCTCGATGAAGATCTTGTGGTGGGAGGCGGCGGGCGACAACCTATTGGGGTGGGCTTCATGGTGGACGAGGGTCGAGGGTGGATGGGTATTTTATGGGGTCGAGGGTCGACGGGATGGGGCTGGGTTTACTGGGATTGCGGCGAAGGGTGGGTCGCTGGGTTTAGGCAGAGAGGGCGATCATTGACGCGGTGGGAGGAGGATGGCGATCTGGGTTCGCCGCGTCGTCGTGCAATCTAGGTCTCTACAGTCGCGCGGCGAGGGTGGGTCTCTAGGTCGTCGGCGAGGATGGGTTTGGAGCGTCAGGAGGACGGGTCTCTCGGTCCTTGGTGAGGTTGGGTCATTGGAGAATCGCCGATGGGTGGGTAGCAGACAGATTGAGAGAGTGAGATAGAGGCTTGGTTGAGAGGGGAGAAAATTTTGGAAACAAGTTTTTTTTTTTTTTTTTTCAAAATTTAAAGAAATTTAGGTTATTTCTGAAACAATTTTCATTTTTACTTCCCAAAAGTTTTTCACCAAACGTTGTTTTGAAAGCCTTTTCATTTTTTACGTTTTTGAAAATGAGAAAAAACTTTCCAATGTCGTTTCAAATTATCATCACGCTTCTGATGTCGTTTCTTGTTGCTCTTTTTTATGATGCTGTCGTTTATTCTGTTTCTCGGTTCACTTTTGTTGTCGTTTACCTTTTATGCGCTTTGGTGTTTTTTCCTTTTTTTGTGTTTAGTGTGCTTTCTCCTTTTGCCGCTAACATTTTTTCAGGGTATTTTTCTCGAATTGTTGTTTTCTTTTTCTCCGTTTTTTTTTTTTTTTATTAAATGGGTTTTTAAGTGGCTTTCTAGTCAGTGTCGCTGATAAATTATTCTTGTCATTTACTCCATCTAATCATGTTTTGAAAGAAATTCTTCCAGGCTCCAAACAGTGAAGGACTTGCATGACATAATGTAAGTTCAGACGATAAAAAGTCTTTTAGGCCTGAACTGTGGCCCGCTCAGGCATACAGTGTTACTCTTAAAGATGATATTAAAGGTCTGTTTGTTTTGATATTTGAATTACGGTTTGAATTATTTTGTTACAGTATTTTTTCTCATAAAAACTTAAATCTTCATTCAAATATTTTATTTAAATACTCGAACCAAACGGGCCATAAAGGTGCGTTTGTTTCATAGTTTGAATCACGGTTTGAATCATTTTGCTACAATATTTTCTCTCACAAAAATTTAAATTCTTATTCAAATACTCGAACCAAACGAGCTCTAAGAATCTCATTATTATCACACGCATCACTTTTACGTGCAAAATAGATTCCTAAGCCGAATAGCATGTTTCACATTTGTTTGTCCTTTTTATTTGTTCACATTACCAGTCGTTTTCTCCTTTATCTTCACCTGTTTTATTTAACTCTGGAATTTAAATATACACGAATGATTGGAAAAAAAAAATGAACTCTAGAATTTAAATATACACTATGATTGAAGAAAAAAATTCTAACTCTAAAATTTAAATATACACAGTGTAATATGTTAAACTTTACGTAATTTTACTTAACGCAAAAACCATGAGAGCGATTGACGTGTTGTGCTTAATTGACGCACAATTGAAAAAATTCTAAAATCTAAACTACTTTTTTAAACACCTTATCCCTCTTTTTGCTAGTGCTTTGGTTAGCTTTACTCTTTCATTTTGTTGTCGTTTCTTCACACTACGTCTGTCCTTCCATTCCTTTATTCTTCTCACGTTATTGTCCTTTCTTTATTGCTTTTTTCTTCTTCTTTTTTTTTTTCTTCTCCCAATCTTCGTTCCTAAGGCTGCTCCCTAACTTCATCGATCGAGCATTTTCTTCAACTGGATCTTCCAAGACGTTCAGAATCATGGCACATATACAGGCATAACGGATTCCACGAGCATAAACAACTTGTGGGTTGAAACTACATTCTTAGCAGTATCTCTTGAGAATAATTTAATTAAGCATCCATTTGGTTCACAGTTTCAACCAGAACTCTGAAACCTTTTAGCTACAAAAATGTTCTCCCAAAAAAATTTAAATTTTTGTTTATACTTTCTGCTGCCATAAAACTAATACGATGTAAAATACAGAGTACATTTAGCGGCATAATTAGAACTAAGAGAGGAAATAAATTATTGTAGCATATGAAAGTTTTATATTGCAACATACTTTTGCTTTACACTGTAGCAGTTAAAATTATATAGTTATGAACGACGTTTTCAAATGAAGCCATAAAGATTTAGCGGGGCCACAGAGAATAGCAAAAAACCAATAGTCACTGTAAGATTCCACAAGCAGAAACAATTTGTGGGTTGAAACTTCTGTTGTGTGGTTTTCTAATCAAAGGACTTCTGAAGAATCTTCTCGTTTTTTTTTTTTTTCACATGTTCTTGTAATCAGCACCAAGAATCCCACACTAAAAAGGTTACTACCATGATCGTACAGGGATTGAATAATTACAGAAATAAATTTTCAAAGAAAATAAAACTAGCTGTAAATGAGAACAAAAGGGTTCAAAGTAACCATTACAAAGAGCAGTGTAAGCACCCATTCCAGAACCTTACCCATCAAAATGACGACATAATTTGAATTGTAAAGATTGATCTGTAAAAACTTGCATTAAGATCTCCCAAGCTGAGCAATTGGTCATTTCGGCGTCAACTCCAAGACACTTTCTTCATGCCTGTCAAATGGAAAAATAATCACGTTTAAAAGGGCATAAAGGGTTAGCAAGGTGCTTCAATTAATTATGACAATCACGAGTGGAGAAGAGCTATTTTCATTAAATATTTTAGCCACAAGAACACGAGTTAGGCCTTTTACAAATCTCTGTACTACCTCGCCAGACCATGGTTTTTTGACGCTTTGTAACTTTAGGCCAAAAAAAGAAGAAAAGACATAATACAACCTTGGCAAAGAATTACTTTTAGGAATATATGACCGCTACTGGAGCTGCCAGAAAAGTTATTCATAGTGGGGTTCATCTGTTCCTAAAAACCATGGTTGTTATTGTTCTAAAATGGTGATGTCTATTAAAACTGGTGAAGAAATATATAGTAGAATTTCAAAACCAAAAAAAAAAAAAACCCTAAAATAAAGAACTACAAGCCATTATCAAATGGGGTTTCTTGTTCAAGCCCGATGGCTCTTGAGCTGAAGCATGAAAAGTACGAGTGTCCAACTCAGGAGATAGAAGCATGAAGAAAAATTCAAAAACCAATCAGCCTTATCAAGTTAAGGCTACACCATCTACTAGTAGTATGACAAACTTCCACTCTTATCAATACAAATCAGAACCATTACTAGCAAGTAGCACCAAATTAACAGCTTTGGCCTTTAGGAAGTCGGTGAAAGCACTGGAATGCCAGGCTAACGCTAGGCTGGATCAACTTTCTTACAATAGTATGACAAGAACTAGAACTGCAGGCCAACATATATACATATTATATTAATAATTGAGAGCAAGACAAACCTGCTGTTTCCTCTTCTTTGGCCTCCTCTTTCTTCGGGGTTTATGAGCATCAGAATTGGAGCTTAAATTACTTCCCCGTGCTGTTCCTGAATTTGAAAATCCCCTAGACTTGAAGGAAGAACCACCGTTGCTATTTGACGTAGCGCTGGATGTGGAAAAATCAACCCTGCGTTTTGAGAAACTTCTGCTTGATGAAGGTGCAAATTTTGACTTAGTACGAGTTGAAAAAGACTTGGTTGACGGCCGTGGAGGAGGCATTAAGGCTCTAGCAGAGACCTGTCTCTATTACAACAGGTCTGAGTGAGGAAAAATGAATTTCACACAACACCACTAGCCATACATCACTAGAACAGTGAAACACTATCAATATAAATGAGAAACCTGATATCTTTCGTCACTAGACATGCCAGATGCAGCCTTTCCAGAAGCACTGGAAGCCTGTTCCCTACAAAAAGATTTAAGATGAAGTGTTTTTAATATATAACAATGTTTACCATGTAAAGTACAACATAAGATAGTGGTTTAATTAAAATGGATTTGAAATTCCCCTTTAAAAGATTATTAATCAGCTTTTCTTGAAACAACTCACTACCTGCAACATTCACGGTTGTCATGGGTTAAAACATTCATCATCTTTCTGTTCACTCAGATACTTAAAGTTTTGTGAATGGTAGCAAACGAAAGATAAAACTAAAATAACATCTCCCTTTGCAAAGATGGCAAATACCTTGTACTTTTGTCAGTCCATTCATCGTCTGCATCTGCTTCATCACTAGAGCTTCCACTCAGGAAGAAATCATCATCACTCATATCCAAAAGCCCATCATCCTCACTTCCCGTCTCTGTTTATATAAACAATAAAAAGAAAGCATTATAACAGAAGAACCAACGATTTAATAATTGGTGACCACAAGATTAGGTTGACCATTTACAAACAAAAAAAAAGGAGTTAATGAGCAAAATAAGCACTTTTCTGAGTTGTTGAGGCCGAAAATTTGCCAGCACTACTCTCAGGAAAATTTATCTCACCACAGTAATGCACTCACGAATTTAATGAAGACTAAATGCAGAAAAATAAACAAACACAGTAGTTTATAGCGGTTCACTCTCTTTGGAAGCTGCATCCACTATACGAAGGAGGAGAGAATTTCACTCTTTTGTAAAAGAAAAAATACAAACACTAATGCTCTATGAGAGACCTAGAGATTTTTGGATGGTTGAATCCCCTATTTATAGGCCTTTACAATTAATTCAAATAAATTCAAACAATATCAAATAAAGTCTAGGGATTCTATCTTGTTTTCCTATTTGAATATAGATATTTCTCCTTCCCCATGCTGACCACAATAGCCTTGATCTTCAAAAAATGGAAATTGAGATATTTCCCAATTTGAAATTCAATTAATACTCATCTTTTTTCCTTGACCTCCCATAGCCTCGCATAGGTGACCCAGACGTGCTAATTAGGCTGCTTCTCCATGTTGGGCCTGAAGTCGCCTCTAAGCCGAGCCCATTGGACCGTCGAGACTATACAATAATTCCCCCCAACCTAAAGCAACTCTTGTTGTATAACCACGACGTCTCAATACGCTCAGCCTAGAGGCGACTTCATGATTCAACATCAATATCAAGCAGAAGAATATACGGAAAGCATTTAGAAATAAGGGAAGAACTTGGCAATTGTTTCTTCTGACAAAATTTTTGTTTGACCACATCAGATGAGGTGGTGCAAGAAAGTAGATCTAGGTCGTTATATTGAGCGACAGGTATATGAGTTATGTGAGAAGAGCTATATTGCCTAAGACATATCCTCAGCAAATCTGGTGAGTATTGCCCTGCATCATCATAAATCTTTTTTTTAAGTTTTTAATTTTACGTATGTATCACCATCCATGACTAAGTTGCACCTTTTACTCATGGTAGCATACTCGCAGTTCTCATGGAATCATTCAAACAAATCAAGGAAATAATCCAATTCCCACACTTTTATGCAGAATGGAAAAGCAAAGTCGAGGAAAGTCGATACCTTCCAAATCCTTTCCGCTAGCAGCAGCAGCTACTAGATTAGCCTTAATCTGCTCGCGCAATCTATTTCTCTTATCAACCATTTCTGAATCATCACCTCCAGTAAATAAAGAGACGTATTTCTCAGTCTTTGGATAGAACTGCCATAACCAAGAACCTTTAGCTTGGCAGATAATATAATAACAAGTACTCATATATCATAGAGAAGAACATGACAACCTGAACGAAAACAAAAATGAAATTCACTCACTCACAACACCTCTCTACTAAAGACTCTAGTTCAGAGACAAGGGTCAGGTTTCAAGTCCAATACAAGCTCGTTAGGTTTCTCACAACGTTAAGACATTACTTTCTTTCAGCAATTATAATTGCACCCTTCTAATACCATATATTTTCCCACAATAACAAATAATTAAGTGCAAATACTTGGCTTACCCTGACATATTCAAGATCGTCTTTCAACGTAAAAAGCTGCTCAGCAATCTCTGCATCTTGCGCTTGACCAGATGAAGCACGTTGGAGCTTCTCTAAACGCCTGATTCTTCTCTCGATCTTTCTTCTCTCTGAACAACACACGTCACATCCAACCAAGCAAAACATACCCATTCCAGATATCTAAATTACACGAAAGGGGGCCAAAAAATAATTAAGCTCTGAAGTATTACCAAAAAATTTTATTTTCCTGTCCCGCAAGAATATTTTGCGCTCCACAGCTAGACGAGAATGAATCTCCTGCTGTTTTCTGAGCCCTTCCAACTTCTGTTCCTGAGCTTCCCTAACTTCAACTGGAAGATTCTTAAGAATAAATAATACAAAAAATAACATTTAGTAAGGAATTCTTCCACAACACAATACCCTGTATACTAAGCACAGCATTACGATCAATACATCAACAAAAGAAAACCTTTCTATTCATCGAGAAATGAGCCAAAGGAACTACAGTAACTAAACTGGCTCAAAAAAAAAAAAAGAAAGAAAGAAAGCTCCAATCTTTGATTATACAGCTGAAGAGTGGCCACAAAGCTTTCTCAGAAACCAAAAACAAAGAACCTCAAATCACAATTCCTCTTCACTGCATTGATAACAAGAGCTAAAATTAAATATAAATCACAACGCCAAAAACCCTAACCTAGACATCGAAACCGCAATTGATAGAGAGAGCTGAAACAAAAGAGCAAACAAACCAGAAAGAGTGGGAAATTGGTCGAAATACCTTCCGAAGCATACGCTCCACTGAGCGAATCTGGTTCTTGAGAGAGACGGCCTTGGGCTTCTTCTCGGCCGCCAGGGACTTGGATCGGCGGCCGGCGGCGGGCTGCACCCGGCGCTTGCCGTAGCCCCCGTGAGCCATGGATTGGCTGCTCCGAAACGGCGGAAGAATTCGGCCTTCCGGCGAGAGAGAATAGCAATGGCGTTTTCCTGGTTTTGCCCTAGAAAAAGGGAAAATGGAGGGGTTTTGCCTCTTACGAACGTTATGGTTTTTGGTCCGAATGACAGCGATAGTAACGGTGCCTTTCTCTTTTCTCCGCTCTCTACTCTTCCCTGCGTTCTGGTTTTTTCTTATTCTATTTTATTTTTTTAATTCTCTTTCTGACCCTCATATTTGCCACATCAGCTTGGATAGATGCCAGATGGGATACTCCTAAAAGGGCTCTGCTTATTTGGAAAACATTACTTAAAAACGTCTTTAACTATATAGTAATTATTTTAATGTTGTTACATTTTACATTATGTGAATACATAGTAATTATTTTAATAATATTATTTTAACCAATTGTTTGGCTAGTTTCTACCATAAATTCAGTTATGAACAGTGTAAAACTCTCACATGCTACAGTAACAATAAAAAAAATTTGTTACAGTGTAAAGCTCCAACATGCTACAATAAAAATGGTTGTAACCAACAGTTCCCAAGATACTTTCAAACATCCTCTAAAACAAATGTAAAATATTTACCAATTCGAGTCATATTTTGATTCATTAAATATAATGGCCATCTATCTCATTAATTTTAAAAAAAAAGTCTAAATAGTTTGCTTGGGTCCATCCTCCTCACATGAGTAGGGCCCATCAGGCCTAACTTAAGTGGGACCCACACAATAGGACCCACTCCTATAAGAGTTCAGGCTACTACCCTTCTTATTTAGTACTTTTAAAATTTTATTCATGTTACACTTAAAAATCTGATTTATATTTATTCATGTTACAATTATGACATACTATTGTCCATATTGTATGCATAAGTCATGTCGCACTTACACAACTTAAACATCTGAAGCATCAATAAAAAAAGTTCATTTATGAAAATTCTTTTTTTTTTTTGGGGCCAACTTATATCATCACCTCTTGTGTTCGGAAAATAATAAAAACACCCATTTAATTTTTCTTTATTTTTGTCCTAAAGGAAGAAAAAAATTGGGACAAGTGAGGGCAACTTAGTTAGTTGTAGATCCCTTCACCCCAAAAATTGAGGGTTCAAATCACGCTTAACCTACTTAAAAGTGATGGCATTTCTCTTCCTCTTATATAAAAAAAAATTGGCATATAATCTCAATTTCGAAAGTAATAATATTACCTACTTTCAAATATCTAAATCAAGTGACACACAATCTCAATTTTGAAAATAATAATATTATCTTTTTCAAATAATAATAATATTACATGCATCAAGTCTGATTTTATTGTCAGAGAAAAAAAAATTAAAGTCTAGCTTGGCAGGTATATTTAGAACCAATTTCTTGGTTTTCAAATAATATAAAACTCTTACATGTTACATTAAAAAAAAATTGTTACAATATAAAAATTTTGAACTAAAAAATTAGTTGTAAACATATTTATCAAACACCCTATAATTGTATGAATTAATGTAACATATCAATTGTTTTTCTGATGAATGTTTTATAAATCATTTTAAAAATATCACAGTACTCTTTCAAGAAAATAACACATTTTGACAAGCATTGCTCGGAAGACAAGAAAAGTGTTTTTTTTTTTTTTTTTTTAAATGAAAGAAAGAAAAGGTGTTGTTGCGTAAGATAGATGTAACATATCGATTGCGTAAGATTATTGCTTAGTGATTTCGGGATCTGGCAGGACCAAAAGAACAATAATGGATTTCTTCTAGTAATTAAAAGTTATAATAATCAAAACCAACACAATCATTTTTCTTTTTCTCCTTTCATAATTTTGCCGGGGAACTTCTCACCAAATGTCGCGTCACAAACCCGTCATTTCTCAAAAAAAAAAAAAAACAAAACAAAACAAAACAAAACAGTTGTAATTTTTATGATGAAGAAGGCAAATTTGCTTCCCAAATAGAGCATAATTTGAATTAATTTTTTAACAGTATAATTTACTATTAGAAACAATTTTAAATCTCACACTGTAAATTTTTAACATAGCTTAAAATCTTCATCCAACAACTAAAATACTCTACTCTATCGATGGAGCAAAATTGTCTTTTTTACTGTAAGTATCCCAATGCATGGATCAAATTAACAAAGGGGATACACTAAAAGAACAACAAATCAGAATCTTTATCTTTTTTTCTACAGTTAATCATACTTTACAATTGAGGAAATGCAAATTTATTTATTCTGTTTACAAGGAGTGGGAATTCGAAAAACAACATCAATGCTCATAAAAGTAAACGAATTCAAAAGATTTTCAACTAAACTAAGGCCTTATTCATCAAACTAAATCTAATTCAAAAGCTTTTCTAACTAGACTAGATGCCAGAGTACCTTCTCCTCTATGATGGTGAAAAGAGCCTGGAGATTCGAAAGTACCTCTTAACATCAAGAAGTAAAATTAAGATATTTAAAGGATAGGTGCCAACAGTTCATCACGAAAGAAATGATTCACTGAGCTGAGATGACTAACTATGCGAATAATAGAAAAACAAATGATTTTTTTTTTTTGTATACTTTTCCCAGTTCCGTTGCTACCACGGGGCAATAACATGGATGCTAATAGTTTCGTCAGAGACTTCTAACACTTGTCCTACAAGTGTATTAGAACACCAAAATCTTCAAAACTTTCATCTTCTCTTCATTGCGGGTCTTGGACAAGACAATATCACCATCAATGTATATAGACAGCAAAAAGAACTCCCTTTTTGCAGCACATTTGTAAAAGACACATGGAACAAAAGCAAGGTTAGATGTATGCAGTAGACAAAACAATCGGCTGCTCTCCTTCGAGCTCAGATATCACGATTAATGAATCCGTTATATCGAGAGAGAGGGGTTTTGACTTAGGAACAGGATTAATAACCTGCGAGCAATGCAACCAAACTTGTTAAGCAAATGTCAAGACAATTCTGAATTTGGAATTTAAATCCAATATATTCACTACCTTCCGGTTGTTTTTCACATAGCCTATGGCAACTTCCCGTCGGAGATGTGCTCTTTCGGAGAGCTCGGAGAATGATGGATTCTCTCCTTTTTTCATATAGAGGCTAATATCCTGTCAGAAGTTAAGCATGCAAAATCTGTGGTTGGTTTATGTAAATCGAGATGTTATATATCTTACATGCAATAATGCTGCTGGTGAGTGTACTGGTTCATCTTGTTTTCCAAATTCCTAGTACGAAAGAATGTAGGAAAACTAGAGAACATATGGTTACTTTCCAAACTCTTTTTAAAAATGATGTTAATAGAAAGTTTTATTTGTAAAATAACCTTTCAAAAACTTCAGTTTGCCTAGTAACTACGAAGAGACGCAGCATGACCCCTTTTTTGTTAGCGCAAACGAATGGGTCGCTTTAATGTAAAAATAAAAAAAAAGGTCATTTTGTAAATTTCATTAAGGTTAACATTTTTAAAAAATTCCCCTTACCTTCACGTATATTTCATCACCTTCTGCATTTAAAATGTCTTTCCACACTTCATTCAGTTCACTGTTCTCAGCAACTGCATGCACAAACAGGAGACCGTTCCTTAAAAACATTCAAAAAGCAAAAAGGGAAACGGAAATTATTTAAATTTTCAACCGACGGTGAACAGATATTGATTCAAGACCTTGAGCTGTTACAAGGCTCATTACTTCTTCTGCTGCGATGTAAGTCAGGGACGGCTTAATTCTCATAATCTGTACCCATTTTTTTAAAAATGTGATAAGTTGATCAATATAGAAAAATATCCGCACAGAATCACAAAAAATTCAACTAGAAAATTAGGCATGCAAAACGAAGTAGTACTTGTTTTCCCAGTTTCGAGTTGACAATCTCTGCAACGAGATTTTGCACCTGAAAGACCAATCCTTTGTTACTTAGCATTTCTTCTCTCCACGGGAAACAAAAATGGAATTTATTCACGAATTTATCTCGTTAGTAGAGACCTTAAAGCATAAAAGAAAGATTTTTTAAAAAAAAAAAAATCAATTGAAGGACACTTGCCTTCACTCCAAACTTATTGCAGATATTTTCAGCAAGAAAAAGAGAATATGCAGCATGCTTGTCTGCCCTGGAAGGATCTGAAAAAAGGCTAGTTAATACAAGGCCGCTTCAAACTGAAAGAAACATCATCAAAGCAAGTTAGAAGAGGAGAATATCATGTATCGCCACCTCCAAGAAGCCATTCTCTATCAGATATTACAACAATGGATAAGGGAATATTTTCGGCACTCTTCAAAGAATTTTGAATATTCATTATAGTATCCTGAAGGGTGTCATAATTCATGGGATTTCCAAACTGCAGAAAACACACACACACCAAAAAACAAGAACAACAAAAAAATAGGATTTAGGAGAGCAGGCTGAATATAAAACAATGAAAAACTAAAATGAATATCTATTTGTGGTTGATTCAGTAAAGATGTTACCCTATGAGAAACTCGAATATTTTTTAGTTTCCCGTGACCAGAAATTTTGCTAGCTCTATTCCTGTCATCTAAAGTTGCTTCCGATAATATTTCCTACATTATAAGGGTAAACCATGAATTATAAACAACAGCTAAATGCATCCATAACAATCTTTTATTAGGATCAATATGCATTAAAAACTTCAATGCACCAAGTGAGGACCATGTCTCACCAACAACATTATTAAGGCGTATTGTTAATATTCTTTTTAAATATCAACTCTGAAAGAAAATAAGTTCATAAGTTTGTACCACTACACTGCCTGGTCCAAGATAGTTGTCGTATTCTTCAATCATTTGCACAACATCGGAGCGCCAACCGAGCAAAAGTATAAATTCCTTTGGTCCTACGGTCCAATCTGAAGCCTACATTCACATAAAAAAGGAGAAAAGATAATGAGTCAAATCCTGCAAATGATACTGTTGTTTTAGAAGGTAAAGCTTCAGAAACATGTACCTTGGAACCTGATCTGGTAGGACGTCTTACTATATTTTGGAGTCGGGCTTTTCTTACTTCCAATGCATGATCTGAGTTTTCACCATTTCTTCCTGTAACTTCCAACTTCTGAGTTGAGTTACTAGCTGCTTCAACAAAATTTGGATAAGCAAGCTGTGGTTTCCTACTTCGGTGAACAGGTGCAATGAATAATACCTGCACAAGCAAAGTGAACGTTTCAAGCATACACAAAGAAAACACTAGTATTAACTATTAACTCTGTATTAAGCTACTTGATACTTAAAGATGAAGCTATACTATAACGAAAAATTCAGTCAGACCTCAACTACACCAACTTCTGGAAACAACTAAAGAGAGAATGAGTGGATGGTTAATTCTCATAGATCACGAGAGGTTTCAAATTGAAGCTGCTTACTCTGTTTTTCTCTTAAATAAAAGTAAAAACAAACAGAAAAACAAAGAGTTGAGATATGCCAAGGAATCAACATACTTTGTCAGTTTGCTGCAAAATTTCATCATCATTTGGGTGGAAATATATCTTCCCATCCCGATGGAGCCCACATACAACTGCCTGGAAGGATATCCAATCAAATATTAATCATATCAGAACTGCATCAAATTACTTTACTAGCAAAACTACTCTTTGCAGATGGTCTTACCTCTTCAAAACCATGTCGTAGTTGTCCATATCTCACCCCCTCTAGATTAGGGAAATTACAAAGATTAAAGACATTTTCTGCGATGAATAGAAACTTTCATTAATCAGTATCCTTGTTTCGGAAAATCTATAGAACGAAAATAATCGCCAGAGTATGGTTTATTTTTCCTGACCACTGGAAATGCAAAAAGCATTTCAACGATAGGACACGATAAATGGGCCAGTAAAATTATTTCAAATATACATTTTCTTTTCAAGTGAGGTCTGTGCAATACTTCGATAGTTAAGTAAGTGTCTGTAGATCTTTATGAGACCCTTTTGCCGAGAGCATTGAACAAACAGTTTTGATGCAACATTTTCTACTGGTTCGACTTTTAACCCAGAGATTGACTTTAATAGATCACATGTACTTGGACTTGAAACCTGCGTTTAAGAGGATAGTTTACATTAATTCTTTTGGAAAGTAGCAGTTAGTACACAGTTCTAAAAATAAACTATGTAAAGTGGCATACCTCAACAATAGTAGGAACGGATTCCATCTTTGGAATGGGTTGAAGAGCTAGCACAGACAAAAATGCATCGGTATCAACTTCATACCTAGGCAATTAAGGGTCCCAAATCACACTTTGATAGAGCAAAATAAAGAAATTTGATGATTTTTTTTATTACACCTGATGAAAGAGCCTTTCCCATATAAACCACATTCCATATGATTTTTTTTTTTTTTTTCTACATCACTTAGCTAACTGTTTTGGACAGATTTCTACAAAAATCTAGTCAGAGCACGTGCTGTCTATGGACATGTAAGATACACATAAGAAGCCAGTGAAACTTGAAAATAATGTTTTCATATCAAATTCCATTCACTGTTGCATTTATCTCAAGGTCTAAATAATTGGCAGGTGAAAAACATTTAGAAACACATGTTGGCCTTGTCTTGAATGCCAAAAAAAAACTGCATAATTGCAACCTGCATGTCCACCAAGAAGGAACTCAAAACTGCATTATTTCTTTAAAACGAATTCCCATTTCTTTAAAATTCTTTGGCAATAAACTCGATTTTCAATAACTTGCTAGCTATAATGCATAATGTTTTTGCCCTACAGTCCATGGGGCTCATCTTTTTTGTACTAGGCTATTACCATGTAAGAACTCAATTACTCAACAAATAAGCAACTTCGATATCTCGAATAGAAAGAGGTTTAACAAATAAGGGATCTAAAAAAGTAACTTTTATGTGATCAAATTCTTACCGATCTCCCTTTGTTGGCAATATAATTACAGCGCGTGCTTATTAGCAGCAGCTCTTTCAAATGATTTTGTCAAGCTAAGACTGCAACTGTATTTAAAAAAAAAATCCCTCAATATATGAGACCAGAAGTACTTCTCAAACAACTCTTTTAACTTTAATTACAACTACAAGTAATGGAACATTTAAAATTATTCTGGAGAAAAAATTAAATTCACAGTCGGCAGAATTTCCCAAACAATAGCAACCGATGTGCTCTTTTAATCAGATGGAAATTAAGCAGTTTAATCATCATAGAACATAACTTACAACCCTAATCTCCCGTCAGGATTCTGACCAAAAATCAAGGGACAACCCCAACAAAAAGAAGTAAACTTACAAAGAAGCTCTTGGCACAAGCAGATAAAAGTAGGTAAAAAAGCAGGAAGGAAATTACCTAGTAGCCATACCTCTTTGTAAGGACATCAATATGGTTAAGATCTTTTGCAATATTGTCAGCTAGTTTGTCTATTTGCTTCCTTGGAAGATCTGACATAAGAAGAATCCTCTGCTTTCTAAGAACACAAACAAAAGGTGTCAAAGAAGCGAGCAAGTTAAACTAAAAAAATACTTGCATTGAAAATATGTGGCCTGTACAAGAAAAGATTACCTAGCTGTAGCAGTACCTAAGCGGACAGCAAATTCATGATACTTGTTTAGTTGCTTCAGTATGAAAAACAGGTGACTGTTGACTCCACAAACAATAATATGATCAGACTCCAGAACTTGCATTTGTGCCCCTTCTCTGAGCTTTTGCATATTGTTCTGTCCAAACGACAGTCAACTGGATGCCTTGCATGTAAATCATTAATGGTACTGTTTCTTGTTTAAAGAGCTTACCCTGAACTCTTCGGTCATTGTGCTCAACAGACGAGAGTAGAACAATATTCCCCATATAGCAAGAATAAAGCCAATAACACGTTCAATACGTGTTTTTTGCTGTAATTTACAACATGGAAACATGCTTTTACATATAACATAAATTCATCTATGCCCTGAAGAACATTGAGAAATTATCAAATGCATCGGCCTGCCAATAATACGATAAACTCTCACTTTTAAATGAGTAGAGGATGAACACAGACATGCCCAAGCCTCCCAAAAGCAGTCCTCCAAAGATTGTGTGCTACCCCTATTTTCTCTAAAACGCATATCGCATAAGCAAAGGCATAAGTACTATTGCAGGAAAAACAATGTTTTAAACACTGAAGTTCTATCACCAATAACAAACTGCTTAAGAGAAGTTCACAAGGAAAAGAGCATCTACTAAGCTAATTCTTCAAGCAAGAGAAAAAGTACAAAACGAATTATAAGAGCACCATAACATTGTTTTTTGCTTTGAGCGTAAAGTTAATCCATGTCAAGTTACTAAAGGAACAATTAACCCAAGGCATAACAATTATATAAAAATCTCAACCAAGAAACTAATTAAAGATTTGACTAATACTAAGCTAAAATTTGATAAAAGCCCAAAACAATGTAGAGATGGAAAACCACGCCAAATGACATCAAAGATACAATCCTTGCCAACAACTTTGCATGCCTAAAAGGGTGCCAGAGGCGGTGCTGCTGGTCAAGGTACACGGTTTCAAGTTGTGTGCATGGAAATATATTATTATTGTTTTTCACCCTTCAGTACTGGAAGCAATAGAAGAAAGCAACAAAAAGAAGAGAACAACAATCTTTCAAAGTCCCTGCCTAGAGAAAAGAGAAATTATCTAAACTAATAAAACAGTATTACACAAAGTGAAGGATACTATCCCGTAGAAACGAACACTTTTCTGAAAGAAAGAAAGAAAGCAAAAGCTACCTGAACTTGAAGAACAGAACGCCGCCAATCATAACAAATGAGACGCATGCTACAAGGAGCACGATAAAGAACCTACAAAAAGCCCACATAATGATTCAGCCGGCTGCGAAATATAAATACAAGATCTCAGCTTCATGCATCCTTCATCAAGTACCCAAACACACACACACACACTGAACACTACCAAATTGATTTATTAGGTTATCAATCAGTGATAAATACAGTCTGCCAAAAGTTCTGTGTTAACAATGGTAAATAACAGAAGAGGCACTGAAGGCATGAAAACCTCAATATGTAAATATATACACACACACACACACATATATATACATATATATGTAGGACTTTACAGTGTTTGAATGAAATATAGGAGACTTATGAGCCTAGCCCAGCTAGTATTTATGATACCAACATCCATGAATAAGATTTTTCCCACTGGTTTGAGTATAGAATGAGCATGTAATCCTATATGATACCCCAATCATCATCTTTTCCCACGTTTTCAGAAGCTGTAATATGTCACTTCCGAAAAGAAGATGATAAATGAACTACAAACATTCTATTTACAGAATAATGGTACCACTTTGATGAATTATGATACATCCAAATCTTCTCGTCTCATACAATAAAATTGAATAATTCAAAAAGAAAATTAAACTGAGCCCAACAACTAAGGAACAAAATCTATAACCAGTTATTAGAAGATGCAGGATGACAAAGGGGAAGGATTAAGTTATATACTTACGTGGCAATATTTCTCTCAAGTTGCACATTAAATAGATACAGCAATCGTGCAAAGCTCCATCTAAAATCTTGAAATGAAGGCAAAGATACATCCAATTTAAGAGGCATGGGTTTGTTCATGGAACTTGAAACACAAGCAAAAGGTGAGCTTGCTGTTCCAAAAGTTTTAACCAAGTAGGGAAGTTTCTCATGGACCAACTTTAGGAAAGGAATGAAAAAATTCGACTTTATCATTCCTAGAAGGAAATATGAGGATGCCACGCCCACATCCACTTTTGCTTTGTGATACTGCACATCCACATAGAGGGACTAGATCAACAAACTGCATAAAATTACAAACTATTACCATTAGTAGCACAACATGAACTCCACACATAAGGTTAACATCCCATGCTCCTGTAAATATAAGAACTAGAGAATATAGAGATTTTGTTCATTGTGGTTACAACTTTTGACAACAGGGAAATAAGAAAATCCATTACTCAGCTTCAGCTACATGCAAATGAAGATCTAAAAGAGAATACAGCTAAGGACATTAAAAGGGCAAGTTTTCATCTCATAACACAAGGGAAACTGCAGCAACATCCTGCATGCTTGTCCTAGAAGTTTTAAGAAATAAATAAAAAACAATGCAAGACATTGCCATAATAATAGAGTATCCTACGGGTGGCTATGGATCAGATTACACAGATTAGGGTCAATCCGTGTATATCGAAGTGTGAAAACCCCAATCCAAAACCAATTTGTGAACGCCCTAATTTAATCCAATCCGAAAACCATGGATTTTACAGATTGGATTACGCAAATTCACGGATTGAGCCCTTACATTTATTAAAAAATTACAAATAAAATTAATATAGTATAACACAGCATAATTTGATAAAATCCAACAACCCAATAGAATACAAAGTCTTTGATAATAAGCTAAATTGTAGAATTACAAAACAATACAACTAATAAATTTCAATAAACTTTAGACATGAATGAAATTCATGAGTAAATGATGTTGGTATTTGTGATTGGGCTAAGCTTCTTTTTTCTTTCTTTTAAGCATATGAACTTTCGAACAATACCGTAGGACTATAGGTTTATACACTAATTAAAATTTTGTCTATATGTGTGTGTATATGTATATAGAATTTATACAATATATATATAACTTAACTTGTAATCTAATCCGTACATATCAGATTGGGAAATCTCAATCCAAAATCAATATATATTTTTCATAATCCAATCCAATCTGATGAATTGGATTGAATCGAACGGATTGACGGATTCCATGAACGCCCCTAGAGTATCCTTTTACAAGATGCTCGAAACGAAGCCTAATTAGTTTTTTTTTTTTTTTTTGTGTGTGTGTGTAAGAAGAATATTCTGTTTATTTTCTTGTATGTTCCAGATTCTTACACCAATTCTCATCTTAGAATAACTATTCTAGTCCACCTTAGAGAATTTGGCGGCCGAATCATCTGCAACATTCATACACATAGTGGACCTGTCCGCTCTATGTTGAGAACTAGCCTTCAATTTTCCTGTAAAGAGGTTATTATAGCACATGTAAGAAATTGCTATCAAGAAAAAGAAATATCTAATATGAGGCATTAATCATGTTGCATTTCATACCAATTAACTGAAAGAAAAGAAGAAAAGAGAAACCATCAGTAAAAAATTTGGTCCATCATTGACCCCCAAGAGCCTAAACTATGGAACTTACACATTAGAAATATGGCACAAATTGCATTCTTTGAAGAGAATAAAAATAAACTAAACTAGACTGAGTGGTAATTGATGCTACTTCCACATTTGCAAAAAGCAGAACACATGTTGTCAAACTGCCTAACGTCAAGCGGTAAACCAATAGGTATTATGCATTAGCCAATTTCCATAGGCTTGGCGATTGGCTTCCTATTGTTACGCTATTCAAGACAGAGGGCTATCAATGCATATTGATGTAAAGAGACAATAAGCTACCTATATTTTGTATGAAAAGATATCGCACTTGTAACTTTGAACATGCAATCCACTGAAATTGGCATGGTCTTGAGTCCCTGAAAAAGTGCCATGTCAATAAATAACACTGTATATTTATAGCTCTATGTTAAGAGTTCCAGATAAAGGCACCTCGTGTCTGCGTGTGAGAGGAATATGATAAAAAACATGATTCTTACATGTCAGCATACTTATGACATACTTTTGTACTAGTTATTGAATATTCTTAGAGCTCGATTAGTGATGTTAAAGATTACTCTTGACTACCAACTCTTGAGGCTACCTTAATGCTACGAGAATCTAAGCCTTACTCCTATAACAGAGATAAAAACGATAAGACGCCAATCTTGAGGTTAACTTCGAACGTTTGATAAACAGAGAAATCCACAAGGAAAGGAGAAGATTAACTTCCAATAAGAGCCCAATCATCTTAAGGTTCCCTGTTTCCTTAAGCACCTTAACTTTTCTTCTATTCCAAGTAATCAAAGTCAAAATAAGAAGATACTTTGTTGAACCAACCAGTACCATTCCTCTACCAAAGTTGTACTTCAAAAGATTAACAGTTGTTTGCTTAACGCAGTACGTTCGAAGTTCCTCACCCCAAACCTCCTTTTTTCCCTTTTTTTTCACCAACTCCAAACCTCCTACTCAAATACGTGTAAAGAAGAAGAAGAACAAAGGTTAGATATTCTAATTCGTTAAATGTTACTATGATCTAGTTTCCGTATTTTTTAAAGAAAATCCACTAAATCAAGGAACACAAAAGAAGAAAAAAAACGTTAGAACAACTATTATACAAGCTCAACGGTTATTGCCTTATTCTATTTAAACCATAATTTTTCACTTCAATTTCGAAAATCATAATACCACCTTAAAATCGGGATCCCTCCATAAAATTCGGTATTAAGCTTATCAAGCTCAAAACAAAAAACTATAATTCCACATCCAATTTCAGAATCAGAACAAAGGAAACCATCAAAAATCAATAAGAAAAACACGATTAAACCTCTTTCTTCTTCCGAAAAAAAACGATCTCCAGCTCAAAACTTTGAATCTTACGTTCGCGGAAGTCACACGCGAAACAATGCGATACAATCAACTCATCAAAAGAATCGAAAATTGACATAACCGCCATTGCAATTGAGAGAATTGAAGACGAAGAGGGAGAGAAAAAAAATCTGTTGATCGAGAAAGAAAACGAATAAGAAGTAACAATACCTCTCTTTCCGCTTCTTCGATGAGAAATGGTCGAGTCTGGGACCTTTTGGAGAGAGAATCAATGACTGAAAGCTCTGCAACTGAGAAGAAAACATCTCTCTTCTCTCGCTTTCTTTCTCTACATGTGCATGTGAGAGAGGGAGAGAGAGTTAAATGAGATAAATTAGATATAAATAGAGAATTAAATGAAGACGAGAGGGAAAGAGAAACGTCGTGATGTGTTTGTGTTGAAATCGTGAGCTCTCAGGGGAAGTGGAAAACTAGCCAAAAAAAAAAAAGGAAAAATTATTTAAAGAAAAAAAAAAGAGAAAAGAAAAAATAAATGAAAGCTGGTACCGTTTGTTTTTGTTTTTAAAACTTTTTAAAATATTTTCACATAATTTTTTTAAAAAAATTAAAAATACTCTTAATACAATTCTTAAAAAATTTTATTTTTTTAAAACAAAAGCATCTTCAAAACAATACCAAATGATCTTGGGCTAAGCTGTCGTTTTTCTTTCCTTTCTTTGCCAAAACCAAGTGAGAAATAATTATTACTTTAATTACAATAGAGATAAATAATTGATTTATTGAGAGTGACAAGTCAGATTTTTCATCCAGGACTCATGAGTAAAATTAGTATTTAAATTAATAAGTACGTCATTGTAAATGGTTTAATAGCCTCATTTTGAGGTCCCCCTTTTTTTCTGATTAAAAAATCTTTTATTCAATTGAAATAAATGTTATATACAGTCTTAAAAAAATCAAGATCAATACAACAAAACTATTTTATTGAAACCATGAATTCTACTAAAAAAATATGGAGGATTTTTTTAGATAATTTTATAAAGAAGACAAATTCTTTTTTTTTTAATAATAGAAGAGAAATTCAAGCTCCATAATAAATACAGTTTATGCTCTTTTCAAATGTCATCTGGTGTAGTGTGTATTATTCAGATTGACAAGACAACAAATCTAATGTAGTTGTCATTTATAAATTCTAAATTTGGCCCAAAAAAAAAAAAAAAACAACACGCACACAAATTTAAAAAAAAAAACTAAATAGAAGGCCACAACAACCATGTATATATTTAGGGTTTGTTTGGTTTGATTATTTGAACAGAGTATTTGAATAAAGATTTAAATTTTTGTGAGAGAAAATACTATAGCAAAATAATTTAAACCGTGATTCGAGTATTAAAACAAACAGACCCTTACTATCAGTGACGTTGCCGTCGATTTTTATTTGTAGGGTACTATGTAAAATATACAATTTTTATCACACAACATTTTTATATTTTTTTATTATTAAGTGGAAGCATAAATCATAATTGTCCTAAAAGATAAGGCATAATGATATATTTCAATTTATTAGTAAAAGCACAACTATAATTTTTTATCTAAAACAAGAATACAACTAATTTTTTTAAAAAAAAATTATAGGCAAAAAACCAATACTTCAAAAGTTGAATGGGGCTACGTATAAGTGCCTCCGCCAACATTTACCATATGAGTTAAAAGGGTGTTTCGCATTTTTAGTTTCAATGAAAACTTTTAATTGTTACAGTATAAAACTCTTATATGCTACAATATCAATAAAAACTGTACTATAGTATAACGCTTTTATATACCACAATGATTTTAACCAAAATCATTTAAACTCTTAATTTGAACTTATGTTCTAAACACCTTCTTATTATTATTATTATTGTTGTTGTTATTATTATTATTGAAGGTAGCATAAGAACTATTTATGGTTAGTATTTTTCCAATAAATAGATTATCCTAAAATCTCCCCGTAGTAGACAAGAGTCATGTGTTGGAAAGATAAAAAATAATTTGACGAAAGAAAATCCGTCACCCATTATTATAAATTTATAATAGTTGGATCCACTTATTATGCTTTTTGTCTATGATTTTTTTTAATGTAAAAATTTTAAACCTAAGGTCTTCCTTTTTGACGCCCATCTTATTCTTACTAACCACCAGTTTCGCTTCAATGATGTAAAGTGATTAGTGTTTGGCAGTGGTGGGAATCACTCAGTTTTCACCACAATCTCAGTTATGAACAGTGTAAAGCTCTCATATGCTACAATAACTAATAAAAAAAATATGCTACAGTATAAAACTCTCACATGCTACAGTAAAAGTGGTTCCCACCACCATTTCAAACACCCTATTAACCCTACTCAAAAAAAAAAAAAAAAAAAAAAAAACAAATATTATACTACCAACGAGCTTTCAAGTTGCATCGGCAACCCATGTGCTGATTTTTGTCAACCTCTGGACCACACGTTGTTGTGCTTCCAAAAACTTAGACAAGGAAGCTTTTCTTTTCTTCTTTTTTTTTTCAAAGAAAAAAGCATTTATAAAAGGAAATTTTATGTTAAAGCACCTCACTAATTATTAAACTTCACCTTAAGATTTAAATCCAACAATGTTTATATGGTGAGTCTAATGTTGTAGTCGAGAAAACCCTCTCGGGGCTTGTTTGGTGTACAAAATTAAGAAGAATTGAATTAGATTAAATCTTAATATTTTGTTTGATGAAAATTTTTAAAATATTGAATTAGATAAACTTTTATCGAGTGCATGCTTGAATCCTCTTGGAAGGAGATTAAACTATCTCTTGCTACGACATGGAATTAAACACAACATTTTATACATTGTAATAAATTTCAAAGATTTATTTGCAAAAATTATGAACTTTGGGATCCTGTATTAAAGCATAAAATTAAACACTATGTTTGCACATTGTAAAAAATTTCAAGGACCAATTTGCAAAAACATAAAATTTAGGGCTGAACTATATTTTTTTAAAAAAAATTGAGTGCAACATGTAATTATTATCAAACCTTAAATATTTTCAATAATTTTATTTTCCCCTAAATTTTAAAAAATTACAATTTGACCTTATTTTTTAAAATTTTTGCACAAAAAACCCTATCATAAAAATGCAACACGAAACATAAGAATAGACTAACTAAAATTTAATCATATCATTTTTTATGCATTCCAATTCAATCTAATCAAATAAGACTATCTTATCCAATGTTATCCTATCACGCATATCAAACTGGCCCTCAAAGTATTCCACCTTACATAATTTTAAATCATCTAAGTTAAATCGCACATATGCTATAAATAGCTCCTATTAAATTGTATAAAATGGATACTTTATTATATAGGGTGTTTGAGAAGTATGGTTAAAATCAAAACTTTTATCGAATTGGATAAACTTTTATCGAGTGTATGCTTGAATCCTCTTGGAAGGAGATTAGACTATCTTTTGCTACAGCATAGGATTAAACACAACATTTTATATATTGTAATAAATTTCAAGGATATATTTGAAAAAAATTATGAACTTTGGGATCCCTTATTAAAGCATAAAATTAAACACTACATTTGTGCTTTGTAAAAAATTTCAAGGACCAATTTTCAAAAACATAAAATTTAGGGTCAAACAATGTTTAAAAAAAATTGAGGGGTCAACATGTAATTATTATCGAAGCTTAAATTTTTCAATAATTTTATTTTTCCCCTAAATTTTTAAAAATTACGATTTGACCTTATTTTAAATTTTTTGCCAAAAAAAAAACCTATGGTAAAAATGCAGCACAAAACATAGGAATAGATTAAATAAAATTTAATCATATCATTTTTTATGCATACCAATTCAATCCAATCAAATAATACTATTTTATCCAATGTTATCCTATCACACATATCAAACTGGCCCTCAAAGTATACCAACTTACATAATTTTAAATCATCTAAGTTAAATCGCACATCTACTATGAATAGCTCCTATTAAATTGTATAAAATGGACACTTTATCATATAGGGTGTTTGAGAAGTATGGTTAAAACCAAAATTTTTGAATTTAAAACTATAGCATGTGAAAATTTTATATTATAGCTCACTTTTTTTATCATTGTAGCATTGAGAGCTTTACATTGTAGTAACTAAAAGTTTTGGTTAGAACCGATTTTGTCAAATACCCTTGTAAAATCTTCCATTATATAAAGTATTTAGGAAAAGAGTTTAAAATTTAGAGTTTGAACCATACACTATAGCATGCTAGAGCTTTACACTATAGCATATTTTAACTTTCCCTCATAACATATGAGAATTTTGTAATGTTTACAGTTTGAACTATAGAGTTCAAACCACTCTCCAAGACACCTAAAAAGGTTCTAAAATTTGCTTCAGTCCTTGCACGGATTGAAATCACATAAACAACCCAGTATACTTTAAATGTTATTTTAAATATAACTTGACTTAAAAATTAAAGAAAAAAGTAATCTAAAATGTTCAAATAAATATTTTAACTAAGCAATACTTCAATTATTTTGAGAATTTCTAGCTTCTAAGATTGATTTTGTTTCGCATTTTGGTTTAATAATGTTTTAAATTGTATTTAGTAAAGATTAAGAATGATAATTTTAGTTTTTTAAAAAGTTTAATCAAAAGTTAAAAAACAAACTCATTGGAAACAAAAACACACATATACAAAACGACCTTTCAGTTTAATATATATTTGGAAGGACAATCTTAAAAATTTTAAAACATTAATAGCTTAAGGGGTATTATAAGTATGATTTTGAAACACACAGGGGTCTTTTAGGCATTTTATTAATAAGGAGGGTAAAAGTTATATTTTAGCAAAACACATGATTGTTTTGAGCTTTAACAATAAAAGGGGCAAAATGGTATTCATAGAAAATGCATATTTTAGGTATTTCCTTTATTTTATTGTTCATCTCGTTGGATTCAATGAAGCATTCTTTTATTCATTTGAAAATTTTCACCCCTTTTCGTTTTTGAATTATTTTTTTCTCGAATAAACAACAGTGGATATGTAAGGACAGTCACATGGTGTACCTACGGTGTTACATTAAAGCGCCGCTTTTGTTCAATAAATGATGTATCTTTCTCAGTCCACCTAGTACAAAAACAAGTTAGAAGTGGGCCCACATGTTTTAACACTACCTTAGAAAAAACGTCATTTGGACCAAACAAGATTCTTATTCAAGGTTGGACCAACAAAACTGGTATCTCTTATTTTTTTAATAATCAAAAATTGTCTAAACAATTTCAAGTAATTTCATTTTCATGTAATTTCATTTTCAAGTATTTTCATTTATGCAAATAATTTATACACAAAACAAAACGGAAAACACACGACAGAGTTAGTGGTGGAGAAAATTTTTAAATGGGATTTTCATGATGATATTGCCTTAGTGTAGCACTGATGGAAAAATGATTAATACCTTTATAAGTGGTGAAAACTTTCAAACAATCCAAGTGCCACCAAGGCTCCGTTTAACAGGAGAGATAGAGAAAAAAAAAAAAAAAGATAGAAAAAGTGGCAAAGATAGAAAATATGGAGAATAAAGAAAATTATAGTTATTTTTTATGTTATTTGATAAAAATGAGGCAAAGTTAAAAAGATAAATAACTAAATATGTTCAAAATAGTGGGCCTGAAAGAGGGTCTCCCTCCACCTCTCTTCTCCCTCTTTCTATCCTTCCAACCAAACAAAATATTAGAGCTCTCCCTTCACCCCTCTCCTTCCTTACATCTCTCTTTCCTATCAAACATGCCCTAAATGTCCATAAATAAAAGGAAAGAAGTATTATTTTTTCTTTTGTGGGTCAAAAGTTTTGAATTGGTGATTGCAGGTATAACTTAAGGATAAAACCATACCTGACTCCACTTAAACGTGAAGAGTTTAAATCCTCCACTTCAAATTAAAAAAAAAAGTTTTGAATGAGATTTTTTGTGACCTGAAATGTTTTGTTCACCGTTTGACAAGAAGAGAAGAAAACATGAGAATAGAAATCATGAATAAAAAAGGAAGTTTTATTTTTTTTTTCTTTGGTCTTGTAGAGTATAATAGAAAGGAAAAAAGAAAACATGAGAATAGAAATCATGAATAAAAAAGGGAGTTTTATTTTTTTTTTCTTTGGTCTTGTAGAGTATAATAGAAAGGAAAAAAGATAGATGATAATTGAATGATTATTTTTAAGGTGTTTGACAAAGGAGTTTAAACTTAAACATTATAACATGCGATACTTTTATGTTGTAGCATACAAGAAAAGTTTAAGCTCAAGCATTATATGTGAGAGCTTTACATTATTGCATATGAGAACTTTATAGCGTTCAAAGTTTAAATCATCAATTGCTCCAAATTATTTTGGCTTGGAATTGAGAACAAGTAGGTAATACTCCTATCCATGCAACCAGTGAAATTTACTCTTCTACCCCAAAAAATAAAAAAAAAATAAAAAAGAATAAAGTTTTCTCTAAGTGTTTTACTTTTGGATAAATTGAAAGTAATAGAATTGAGGCGCCAACTAAATTTACTCTTTGTTTTTTTTTCTGGTGCCAAACAACTCACAATCTGTTTTCTTTTAAAAAAAATTCCTTTACCATTTTCTTCTTCCGCTTTTCACATCCACCAAAATACTATTAAATTCTCTTTTTTTTTTTTTTTTCCGCTTAATGATCAAATCACATTTAAATACGGTTGCACGAATTCTCTATAGGAAACCTACAAGGATAGATCCATGTTTGCATGTATCCAAATAATTTAGGAAAAGTGTTTGTGAGCTTAACCTAGCAGTAATTTCACAACAAACTTTATTAATATTGAGATCAAAAGTTTAGACTTAATAATAAATTCACACCGAATTTCATTAATATCATGACGAGTTCAAAACCTCTATTTAAAATCATATGTGATTATCTAAGTGTGCTTTTCACCCAAAAAAATGAAATGGAAAACGTGTATTTCATGATAAAAGGACCCCACGTGCAGTAACCTTTTCTTTTCTTTTCTTTTCTTTTCAAGAAATCTTACGGTAAAATACGGAAAAAGATTCTCAGAATTCTGAGCATTTTTAAAACATTAGATTTTAATCAAGTTCTATCAAATATGTACATTTTTTCAATCGACTCAATCTGACGTTCAGAAACGAGCACAGCCGTATGTATTCTCCACCATATAATTTTTGTGCATGATATTGACATCAAGTTGAGAAATAGGACCACCCCACTTTGCACAGGACTTTTCATGAGTACTGTACTGTAGTGCTATGGCTAATGGTCCAGGAACTAGTGAGAGGATTTGAGCATAATAATCCATTTTTGTGTTTGAGGAAACCAGCAATTTAACAGATTGAGTAGTGAGTAGTGACTTTCATCCAAATATACAGTGGACACGTTCATGAGCGTGATGAGTCAAGGACTCAATGTTCTCTAAGATGAACTACACAAAGAATTGCCAACATAACGACATTTTCCATTTTTCATCTTGTTCTCTTGAGATTGGGACCCTTGAATTGAAGTTCGAGAAGAAGGAGATTTCAAATTTGGCCTCGTTTTGGTGAGCAAGATTTGTTGTATATGTACAGAGTGATTTCATAGCATATGGACAAGAATGTGCAATGTACGTTTTGTGGGCTTTTTTTGGACGACTTTGTCCCACTTGAAAAAGAGATTGTGTTTGAGAGAAGATTGTTTAGAGTGTAAACCATATGTTGTAGCACGTGAGAGTTTTACAGTATAGTATCTTTACTTACACTATTTGCGGGTTAAAATTATAGAGTTTGTACCACTCTCCCAAGGAGTAAAATGTCACTTCTCTTCACTTCTCTTAGGCGGTAATGGAAAGAAATAGGACGGTGCTTGGGTGAGCACAAAGATTTGGCCCGCATGAGCTCGAAAAATGTGTCAATTCTTTGATAGTATGAAATTTACTGACGTAAGATGTTATATTGTAGAGCTTAATTATTACTTTATAAAAAAGAAGTGCACAAATCGACCTTCATGGCAAAGTCGTCTTGGGAGTTGAAGGGCAGCAAGTGCTTCTTAGAGATGCAGGGGAAGAGCCTTTGGACAAAATTTTGCTGAACATATTATGGCCGTAAAAATTTCAAAAAGTACTTGCTAGCAGGTAATATTTTGTCTATCAACTTCTGCTTTCTATGGTTGTTGAGGTGTTGAGATCCCCAGCCGGAGCCTGACGGATGGGATACTCGACCCCCGAGTGGGCCCCTACCTGGGGAGAGACCTCGGCTCGGGTGGTGGACCCCTCCTACGTATTGTGGACGAGAGGGCCCCTGCTCAAGGAGAGACCCAGCTCGGATTTTTGCCTCCAGTGAAGAAGCGCATCCCTTGAGAGTTAAACCCATATCCTCTTAAATAAGAGGGTCTTAGGGTGTTTCCCAGGTACCAATCCAACCAATTGGATAGATTGGTACCTGGGGGACACCTTTAGACCCTCTTTCAACTCTTGGGAGACACGCTCTTTTATTGGAGGCAAATCCACGTGGAGGCTCCCCAATCCGCCTCCCCGGCAATACGTTCGAGATGCCCGCCAAGCTTCAGCTGGAGATCTCAACACCTCAACAGTGGTCATGTTAAATTCCCCAGAATTGATGTCTCTTTATTTTTTGTCTCTCTTCAATCGAACTTTTTCGTGTGGCATAAAAGAGATGGGAAAAGGCAACAACAACAAGGAGACAAAACTAGATACCCCCTAGACAAGAGGACTAACCAAGAAAGTTGGCAGTTGGTTTAGCCCTATTTTTTGTTCAACATGATATTTTTAGCAAAAGCTCCTGGAAAAATACTGCTAAAGAACTTTCTTCAAATATGATCCACAATAATGCATCTAACCCAACTTCACATACTTCAAAGGGCCCTAGAAAATCACATGCTTATGTGATAATATTCCCTCTTTTTCCATTCTTTGGTTGCTGAATATGGATTTTATATTCCATTCCCAGCAATGTATGATTGTTTGTGAAGTAGTAAGTTCCAAATTAACATTTCAGGAAAAGATCATTCCAACAGGTTGTACTAATTATTGATGTTTTTTTCTAATTGGAAATGTAAGCCAATAATGTCAAAAGCTTAATAAATTGACAATTAAATGAATTGAATGTGTTACTTAATTTTGCAGATGTGCCAAAAATGGAGTTAAATTACCCTCTCTTTTTCCAATTATCAACACAAATTTGAAGGTATTGAGATTTGACAACTCAGCCTTATCCCAATTTTTATGCATTCTTACTCAATTTCCACCTTCTCTTCCTCCTCCAATACATTATTTACTCTTTTTTGGTCCCTTGTCTTGTCTCGTCTGCCTAAAATCTTCCCCATCTTATTTAAGCTTTTTCTGCTCTTTGATGATTTTGTTTAACACTGCTTCCTCACTTGCCATGATTCTCTTTTGTGGTTGCAAGTTATTTCTTGGGGCAGCCTTTGTTTCCTTGTGAAACAATTTTGCTATAATTGATTGGACTTTAGTATGTAAAAGCAGTTCTATCTTTTAATTGGAGAAGAGTTAGAGTGAGATTGGCAACCTAGTTGAAATTTCTAATTGTCTAGAGTAAAAGTTTTCACATGTTATAGTATTTAAGGTCCATTCATAGTTTCAAAAAAATTTCCCATATAATATCATGGAAGGAAATGGGATTTTTGAGAAAAGGGGTTGGGAACCATCGAAAGACAGTCCTAAGCAACCTGGCACCAGGTGGAAGACCTCCCCTTCCAAGATGTTTTAACGAAGGGGTTCTCCTTGAACAGTAGTGCCGTCGAGAAAATCTTCCCATGTGTCACCTCCTAAATAAGTTGACGGCCGTAAATCGACGATCTACAGCTCCCTCTTAGTTGCGGATGCCCATGCTTTGATTCGAAAAAACTATGTTTTTAAGCACTCTAAATATATAAAAAATTAGTTCCAATTATGTTTTCAAGCACTCTAAATATATAAAAAAAAAATTTCATAAATACCATCTTTTGAAACTTTTTATACATGCCACACATTTTAAAGTGTTAAAAACTTGAACACCTAATATAAATGGTAATGTAGTGTAACTTTTTCAAGTGTGGCATTGCATTTTTTAAACATGTGGGATAGCATACAATTTTCTCATATATATATATATATATGTAGATCAACTTGATTCAATTGCTAGATAATACTCTTTGCTACATATTACAAGAGGGCGAAGACGAGGTACCAAATTATTTTACACACAAGGGGGTACAAGTGAAAAACTAGACCTCAAAAATGGAACTCAACTTATAGCACAAATTATTTCTTTCTTGTATGGAGGCCCAAAAGTTGTTCTTTCCATACTAACTTTTTTGTTTTTTTGTACATGGAACATCAGTAGGCCCAAACACCAGCAAAATGATGAAGGCCATAATGCCAATTACCTTGCTATCACTTGGGACCCTGATAGAGTGTCATCTGAGATGTCATAGAAAAGATCATCACTCTTGCACAAGGCATAGACAATGTCCACCATGCTCGGCCGTTTAGTCGGGTCTCGATGCAGGCAGGCGACGGCAACAGCCATGACACTCACCATGCTCTCCATTGAAAATGACTCCTCAAGGAGATCTTTGTCCATCCAATCCCTCAATTTCGTCACCTTCTCTTCCTCATTCCCTTCCAAAACTCTACTAGCACCAGCCCACAACACATTCCCTCCCTCATCAATGGCCTCCTTCCCGGATATCAGCTCAAGCAACACCACACCAAAGGAGAAGACATCCATTTTGGTGGACACAACTCCATCGGTGAGATATTCGGGCGCAATGTAGCCTTGAGTTCCGACAATGTGCATCGTTATGGCATTGCAGCCAGACTTTGCCAGCCCGAAATTGGCGATTTTGGCTCTCATGTTGGTGTCCAAGAGAATGTTGCTGCTCTTGATGTCCTTGTGCACAACCCTTGGCCTTGTGTGCTCATGGATGTATTGCAGGCCATTAGCAACATCAACTGCAATTCTTAGCCTCGTTTTCCAGTTCAGTTTTCCGCCCTCCCTTTCGTGCAACCATGAATCCAGGGAACCATTTTCGACATACTCATAGATTAGATAGCAGTTGGCACTCACAGGGTCTATGCAGAAGCCTTCTAGCTTCACCAAGTTGCCATGGTTTACCTTCAAAATTAGCAAGATTATAAGACCATAAATAGTTGATGTAACAAAAATATAAAAATGGATATTTATCTTTTTATAACATATGTTTTAAGTCAACTAAAAATCTATACTTTCAGTTTTCGATCTTATCAAATGTATAGCTTCGTAAAAAATTTAATACACAAATATATGCCTTAGCTCAATCAAAGTTGATTTCTATCTTTAAAATGACTAAATTATCCTCAGTTAAAAGAGAAAAATAAAATAAAACTTTCAAAATAATAAGAAGAAAAAAAAAAACAAAAACAAAATATACAAAAGACCTATTTTCAAGGGTATTTTATACATTTTGAAATTGAAAACCTTAGTACAATTTTTTTTTTAAGTTTTTCCTCTTATTTTTCAATTTGAGGGTATTTTGTGTATTTTTTGGTCAAAACTGAAGATTGATTAAAGAAAATCTACATTTTCATGTTAAATCTAATTTAAAAATATAAATTTGATAAAATAAAAACTGAAATTATATTGTTTGAATAAACTTAAAATACATGGCAAAAAAAAGTAAATAACCCATACAAAAATAACATATTTGATATCTTGTTTTGTTTTATGCATGAATGCATAATGCTATTTTACATTTGGTATCCATTTTTTGTCATAAATTTTAAGTTTTGAGACTTATAAAAGAGAAATTTTTAGTTTTTAGATAATTAAAACATAACACTGTCAAATGTCAAAACATCAAGCATTAAGAACCAAAATATCAAAATTTAACATATGCTATCTTTGGTCCAAACCTACAGCTAAATTTAGCATATATCAAATTAGATGCAGCATTACATTAGAGAATAGTATTCACACTCAAGACATTAATATAGAAATTGAAGATGATAGAACTCCAAATCTCAAATAGAATAAAAAAATATTGTAAGATTTATAAGAAGTAGGAGCTCTTGGCATCTAGGCCTGGAGTCTATAGCAATTCAAGAGTGGAACAAAACAAGAGGAAGAACAATTTTCCTTTTAGCTCAACCACCCTATTTGTTTATTGAATAAAGCTAGATAATCCCAATGAATAAGTCATGAACTAAAGTAAAATACAACCAGGGTTATGCCTTTTTCTTTTGAGCCAATAAATAAAATAAAATAACAATCATGAAAGCAACACTAGCTGAAAAGATTCCCTCTTAGAGAAAAGACTCTAAAATTGTCCAACCAATGAACCAATGCAGAGAAGAACAAATAAAAATGGCAGTGGCTCATGTATATGTGTGTGTATTCATTTATTTATTAAAAGGGTTTTTTGACCTTTTTTAAGGCAACAAAATATATGGATATTCCTTTACTATTATATCCCATTAATTAGACCCCTAATGACACCATCTTTTGGGTAAGCATTATTTGCATTTTGGCTTTTGTTCTATTCTTTGGAACATGCGCTAATAACATATTCAATGCTAAGCCTTGTGGGTCCTACCAAGAAAAGAAAACATATTCTAGAAACATTCAGAAAAATTTACTTTAACTAACCGTTGTTTTGCAACTAATCAATTTTCTAATGGGGCTCTTTACAAACATCCCCAGTCATGTTTCCTGTTTGAATCTGTCAACCTCTGCAACTCAAAATGATTTAAACTTTGTCCATGATATCTACTAAATCACGTCCAATAACATTGAATAATAAAAAAGATATCACCTATCTGCTCGTCATTTCTTGTTAAAATATATTGTCGTTTATGTCATGCAATTGATTGAAAAAAAAACTGTCATATGAGAAACAAACTGCTATTTGAAAAACTTGGCCTTAATTAATTGGATTCTGTTAATATAAATCCTACGGCAGAAAACGTGCAATATTAATGGAGAAAATTTCTAAATCATGAAAAAGATGATTTTGTTCAATTTGACCAAACTAATTAAGTCTTGTTGAATGTAGTTTTCGTTTCAAATTTGAATTGATAGATTAGAGTGCCTAGTTAAAACTGTAAATTATAGTTCAAATCAAACAAACTTTAATTCAAATTTTTGGTTTAAACTAATAAAGTGTTTGGAAGGGTGATGGGAACTGTTAGTTAGAACCATTTTATTGTAGCATGTGAGAGCTTTACATTGTAACGATTTTTTTATTGTTACTATAGCATGCAAGAGTTTACACTGTTTGTAACAGAAAAAATAGTGAGAACTATTCCAAATAGCTGGTAAGTTTTAATGATTTGTTTAGTGTGCAAGTTTAGAATAATATGTTTTAAAACTTTATAATTTAAACTGTGAGTTTTAAACTGTATGATTTAAACGGTGATTTTAAATTGGCATTTGAAATGTAAGGGTTTAAAACAAAAATAATACATCACATCAACTTTAAAACGAAGACTAATGTTTGAAAAACTATAGTTTATAAAAGAAAAATAAGAATAGAAATGGTTTTTATTGTAAAAAATCGTTCAAATCATATTAGCTTTAAAGGCAAAATTTAAATTTTGAAGGATTAAATTTTTTTAAAATTATCTATATAATTTAAACTGATCTTAATTATTATTGCATCAAATATTAATTTAAATCGCTTTTATAGTTTGAACCGTCTTAAATAATTTTAAAGTTGTACACTAAGGGTGCATTTTATACGAATATTTGAGTAGAGTATTTAAATGAATATTTAAATTTTTATGAGAGAAAATACTATAACAAAATGATTCAAACCGTGATTTAAAAACCGAAACAAATACACTTTAAATGACCAATGTTAAAAGAAGAAAAAAAAAAGGTAAATAAATATAATTTTTTGTATTCTACAGCTTAAAAACCACAACTTCCTCGGAACATCAAAGCAAAAACTACAAAAGAACACAAATTTACCACCAAACAAAGGAGAAAAATGAAATATTTATTTACCTTCTGCAAAATCTTGAGCTCCTCACAGGCGTTCCAGTTCATCTTCTTAATAGCATAGACCTCTCCATCAATGGTTCCTTTGTAGACAGACCCTTGAATCAAGCAATTCTCATCAAACCCATCAGTTGCTTCTTCAAGCTCTTCAACCCCAAAAACTCTGTACTTGTCCAAACACCCAGAAACATCTGCCATCAAACTCTCCTCCATTTCCTTCCCGGCTTTACTATTACTTTTATACCCCTTCACAAACCCTTTATCACCAAATTGACCCTTTTGTTTTTCTTCATCACTCCACAATTTTCTCTTCTTTTTCATCAACCTCTCTCTATACAACCAAATTCCACCAGCCAAAACCAGCAAAACGGCAGCTATTCCCAGCCCAACTGCCAACCCAATAACGGCACCCTCGTTGTCGTCGTTTCCAGAAGACGACGTGGAAGAAGCGCCAATGGGTTGTGACAGCTCCGGGAGCTTGTTAACCGGAATGAAAATGGTGTCAGAAGCGTTGATGTTTCCTCCATTCAAATCCGTTATGTCCTTGACTTGAACCCCAAAAGTTGAAGCCACCGATGACAAGTTATCCGACGGCTGAAAAACGTAGGACACGAGATAATTGACTTTTTGACCGTTCTCCAAAAAGGTTGTCGTTTTGCTGGGGCACTTGCAGAAGATGGGAAAAACGACATCAACGCCGATTGTGAGGTTTGTAGCGATGAGAGTTGGGTTTACAATCTCAACGGATTGGTAAGTTGTGAGGTTCTGATACTCCTCAGTTGAGACCACGTAGAAAGTGTCTCCAGCTTTGATGGTGTAGGAAATATTGGCGTAGGAGATTGATCTTCCATTGGTGTCGTTTGGGACTAAATTGCAAGAACAAGTTATGGGGACGAAAAGGCGTTGGTTCGAGACTAATGGGGAAGATGGGGAGGAGATATTACTGGGTTTTGATATCATGAGCCTGCTGACTGAGAAGAGGTCGCCTATGGAGGCAAGGTCAAGGAAATCTGGAGCCAGGGCTCGGTAGAGGACATAGGTCTGGCATGGGCTGGTGGTCTGGTTTATGGTGCAGTTATAGCCGGTGGTGTTTGGAGGAAGTTGGGATTTTGAAAAGGGGAAGAAGTTGATGAAGAAGATGAAGGAGAGGAGGAAGAGAATGGTGGGCTTCATTTTTTTTTCCCTTTTTTGGTTTTGGGATTTTGGATTTTGGTCCTGATTTGTGTTTTATGACCGGAATTCGATGTGAATATATAATTTGAAACAGGGAGAGAGGGGAATTTTGGAACGGGAAACCCTTTCGATATGCTTGTTATGATTGTTCAATTTTCTAATTATTTTCTCCATTAATTAGATATTGGCCCCACTGACTGAGCGTAGTCAGTCTTGAAGGATTTATGGTCAACAAGTGTCACTTTTTGCTCTGTCAAGGATATTTATTGGCAGAATATGACAAAGAGCGAGAGAAAATTACAAGGCATAATTTTCAAGGTGGAGTTAGAAATTTGGGGAGGTTTATAGTGGAGGACGCTGAAATTTTTTACCGGTGGAGTATGTATTTAATAACCACACAATTGAAATTAAAAAAAAAGAAAGAAATTAAACAATGAAGATACAAAAATTTGGATTGACCCTTCTAGATTTGATCAAAATTTCAAAGAACTAAAACAATAAAAATTTGGGTAAATTTTGTTCTCAACATCCTCTCTGCCCGAAAGCCTATTGCATCTTGACCACCGACTCTGGCACTGACGATTTTTGTCCAATCCCCTTAAGATCTCAGCCTAATCAACGATCCGATTTCTGTCGCTCCTTCCTCGGATCATGAAGTTTAGGATCCGAAGACAGCACTTCATGTCCTTGTTGTTCGAATGACTGTCCCATAGAGAGAGAAAAGAGAGAGATAGAAGAAGCAAAAATGGAGCGATCATCGACTCATACGTACACTCCAATAGACTTGAAACTCGAAGGATTCGTACAATCGTACTTCCCCAATCGACCATTGTCGGCGCCTGCCTTGCCTCCTCCCTCCTCGACATTTCCCTCGTCTGGATCTTCTCCTAACTCTTTCTCTCCAAATCCGGGGTGATTTAGATTTCCACTTTTCATTCGAAAACTGTCTCTCTCCTCTTCGATTTTTTCCAATTTTGAACATACCCACATCTTCAAATCCCAAGTTTTCCACTTTTGATTTCTGGATTTTTTTTGGTCGGCTTTGTTGTCCTCCATAATCGCGCCGGTGGCTGAGACAGAGATGGGTCGTACGAACCCCACCACCATAATCGAATTCCAAGGCAGCGTCGATCGGAATTCAACAATTGAATTCCATATTCAATTTAGTTTTTTTTTTTAATTTTTCTAATTAATGTTAAATATTTGAGTGTGGAAGACTTTGTTTTTGTTTTGATAGTCTTTCATCTTTTTTTACCATCAAATTTTCATCTTTTTTTACCATCAAATTTTGCACTAATGGTCCCTAATTATTCTCCACCAATGGAGAATAATAACGTTCTCCACCGTAATATTTCCCTAAAAATTTAATAATGATGATTATAATAAGGGATATGCTATGGTGGAGAACATTTTTAATCTCCACTAGTGGAGAACTATAGAAACAAAGATGAGGATTACCATACTTGATAACACTCATATTTTTTTTATAATTATGATATTACCCCAAATTTTATAAAAATATATTTTATCCAATTAAATCTCAATCATATATCGAATTAACTTTAAATCTCAATCATATATCGAATTAACTTTAAAATTATCACAAAATTAATTCAACCGATAAACAGACATGAATTATTTGATTCTTCTAAATTTCAACCAATCTAATAATTCTGACATAAGTTACCAATTATTGGAAACGCATGCCATATCGTTATAGGATGTTGTGAGCTAGCAAATGGGATCAAATGGACCTATGCAGTTCAAGCTCCTGATAATTATGAAACCCAATATCCCAAATATACATTTCATAATTATTAACTCCAACGCTACTACACTAAAAGGTTGAAGCTGTACTCTCAAACTACATAGAATTACGAAGCCCGTATAGCTAAGTCTCTATGACATATCATAGTGTTCGTATCCCCATAGGATTATCCATAATCGGCTTAAGGATAAGTTCTATCTTACCTTCCCAATTATTTTTATCTTACGTTCCATTATCTCACAATCAGAAAACTTGCCATCCAAAGACAGTATATCATTCGGGTACACCTATGTATCCAAATGGTTGAGCGCTTCAGTTTTTCAAATACAGGATAACGCATATAAAATGATATCACTACCCCTAAAGAGGAGCTATGGCTCTATATCTATGAATAACATGTCTACGCTATCAAGAGTCATGCCTCCAACGTACCGGCATGCATACCACTATTAAGATGTGGGTGTCACCATTTGGTACATCAAAAGACACAAGTCAAGACAACGGGCCTACTATTCATCTCAGGATTAAGATATAATACAAAAGATTATCTAAAGTGAATCGATTGCTGAGATAAAATTATTAATCCAAATCAATTCACTTTATGTCCCGATCAACACATCGTCACCTATGACAACGTGCCAATGTTTCTATTCTTGGAGTCCACCTCTGATGGTCAAGACAACACAATCTCCCAAAAGAGATATAGACAACATAACAATCTTGGCATGAATAAAGTGCCAAACTTTATTCCTTCGATTGTGGATCTTATGTTTTAGATCATCACCTTAAGAATCGTATCTTTTACATAATCTGTCCATCATATGCCAAATTCTTAAATGTTTAGACCAACAGTTTCAGACTTTTGTTTGCTTAACATACATTCAACAAATATGAACGTAAAGAGGACAAGATTTAGTATATTAGTAATAAATAAATTCTTTATTGATAAAAATGTCTCCAAAAAACTTATTATATTTTTACTCCTTAAGACATACATGTCTAACAATTCCTCCCCCAAATACTCACCTTCTTCGCCTAATTGAAAATTTTATATGGGGAAGACCTTGTGCTTAGATTTGCTGTGTAAGTTTCTGTAACGCCCCTATATGGGGGTTAACAGTTTTTAATGAGATAAAATAAAAATAAATAATAAAAGTAAAACCTTAAAAATAAAATTTGCCCGGGACTTAAATGAAAACTCTCAACTCAAAAATAAAAATATAAACGATAAATAAACCACAGTTTTAATGTAGCACCTTAAATTTAATAATATAAACTGTTGTCATCATCATTTTAACCCTCAACACATTATAATACAGTCACAGAAAGTAACAATTGATGCTTACATTATCATGAAGAACATTCTCAACGATTGAAGCAGTCCCAATGTAACATAGTTACATCACTTCCTCAACTATATTTCTCGTAGCCACCTCACACTTAGTGAGTCCTGAAAAGATATAAACATAAGGGAATGAGCAACACTATGCTCAGTAGAGAAAGCCATTACTCACCTTTAGGTTTTTATCATTACCACATTAAAATCTGCATGGTCAGTAAGTCACATCATATTCCAGATTATGAGGTTTATTATGATCACATCTTATGGATACCGTAGTTAATCATTACCAAGTGTCATAATTACACATTTATACAAATATTACCAATCATCATTGTTCCTAGGTATCCATGTTAAATTGAGTATCACTCAACTCATCGAGACCCAAATGGGCGCACTTGATCACCCTATAAACATTCCAAGGGTGTTCCGGTGAGGGGACATCAAGCCCCGAGTCCTCACCAAATCAATTCCTGTACAGTGTGTTCTGGGACTTTCAACCCAAGGAAGCGTCATCACCTTCCCCCTATTTTACCTTTTAGGGTATTCATGCCCAAGGACGTAACCGTCGCCCTTTTCATGTCTCACAATTTCTCTATATTAAATCATTATTAATAGAGTTAATTTTCCTAACCATGCTTCTCAATTTATAACATGTGTCAATTCATTATGTTCCTCGCCGTACAATACAAGACGAGTCCATGTCATAGTTTCATATGTGATACACATATAATATCAGTTCAACATAGATATATATATATTGCGGCAAAACAATCAATTTTAATTCTATAAAAACCTCACAAAAGATGAGTAATAGAATCCCTACCTTTCAAGCTTATCAACAGTCTCTTAATCCTGGAATCAATTGACGTTAGCTCCATACTCCCTTGATCTTGAACTCCAAGCAAAACAGATCCAGTTGTATCTCGCTGTATCTACGAAGCATCCTCTGTAGTGCTCCTCGAGCGACTATGAATGGCTAGGAATGCTTCCTGGAGATCATACATTCTTGAAAACGTCATTCTGGACTCCGATACTGCTGTTTGAATCGCCTCGATTCGCGTGCAGTCGGTACCAGATGATTTTCATCGGAGTGGAATTTGCTCGAACGGAGGTCACCATTGCATCCAGAGCATCGAAACGAGTCAGGAGGCGGTCTCGGATCTTCGATCGGAGGTCCGGATCACAAAATTCCAATTTAGCCTTTGACTGGCCGTTGACCGGCGTTGACCACCGTTGACCGGCGTTGACCGACTTTGACCGTCGTTGACCGGCGTCAATCGGGGTCCGTTGGCAGCTGGGCTCGGGCCTACCCCCCCTAAATCGACCCTTCTGAGTCCAATGGCAGGGTTAATTTCACCCAATTCTGCCTCTAACATAGCGGGTCGTGAAGTACAACGTCGGTAGAAATGGATGAGCTCCGATCTTGATTCTCCGACGATGGAAACCTGAAATTGGCTGAGGGCTTTTGCTACCCATCCTCCTATGAGCATTTCCCCTCATCCAATTTGAAGAAACGTGGCTGGGAAGAGCCAAAACGGAGACTCCCGCGGCGGTTGACGGCGGCGTTGGCCGTTCTCCGGCGAAACCGGCTCCTTCCGTGCAATTGATCGAGGGGTTTTACTCCCCTTGATCCTCTGAACTCATTGGGAGGGGTGGTGTCAGTCACCTCCTCCGGCAAGGCGGAGTTCCACCATGGGGGCGGCGGTGCACGGCGGCAATAGACGGGCGGAGCAATCCGGCGGTTGTTGAGCTGCCACCAAGGGTGGGTTTTGTTCCTCTCATCACGGTGGTCGTGTAGGAACAAGAATCACGTCGATCGGACGTCGGACGGCGAAGATATCTCGTCGGAAAGAAATGGGTTTTGCCGCCACTTTGGGCGGCGCGTGTGGCCTCCTCCGGCGGCGTTTTGGGCGGCGCGGCACCTCGTTGGACTCAGCTCGTCGAGAGCTTTCCATTGGTGCGGGAGGTGTCGAAAACGGATGCCGAAATCTCAGACGATCTTTGAGGAGAGAGAGAGAGAATTTTTAGAGAGAGAAAGTAGAGAGAGAGAGAGTTTCGAATTATGAGAGATTTTCTGATTTTTTTAATATATATACTAGGTAATTAATCTAATTACCTTAATACCCTTAGGAGAATAACGGGTGTCACAGCTCTACCCCCCTTAAAGAAATTTCGTCCTCGAAATTTCAATTCTAGTAATACTAGTAAAAATTATGATTCCAATATGATTCCAATTCTGAGTCTAAACCGTTAATGTTCTTTGTCCTCCAAATTTAAGTTATCGTATTTCTACTTATTTACTTGCATAATAAATCTTACTCCTAAATCCCTCAATGAGAGTATTTCTGACAAGTTTCAACTTATAACACCGTATAATAGTCTAAGAATCTGATCAGGCATACATATTGACCATATCATGATTCCAGTCCTTCATTGTCCGTGGACTGTGATTTACAATCACATTTAAGGAGATTGCCAGAGAAATTTTATATACTTCATCTTTAGGTTCCTTTTCCTTTTTGAGTAAGGAAAAGTCAAATATATTTGATTTCATACCTCAACTAATAAACTAAAACATAATCATAAAACATATATCACAAACACTTATATTCAAAACCATACATTAAACTTATTCATAGAGATATTAAACGGAATCTCAGAGTTGCAGACAAACCCGACATATTTTTCATTAAACAGCTATCCTCATGACACAAACATTCAACCCAAATAATATACTCATATTTCATATGGAATATCCCCATAACTGACTCTGGTACTTCGACATAATATTAACAGAATATTACACATTACAAACATAATACGGATACGTTTCGAGAGTACAAGGCACTCCGTATACCAGCTATCCATATCATGCATGCTTATAGAATACAAAAACATCGATAAACAAAAGATCGGACCTTAAGAAGGATGCGTTTCGAGAGCATCAAGTACTCCGTATCCAGCCATCCCGGCATTAGGCTTAATGAATCTAAAAGATTTAACAACGACGTACCACAAGAAACACAGAATACAAGGCAAACGGTTATTCGTAACACACGAAATACGGACACACATGCCTACATGTCAAAGATAAAACAAAAAGATTACAGATGGAGATTCAAATCAATTGGCCGCTCCCGGCTTTCCCTTTCCCATTCAAGCTTGGATGTTGCAGTGTCGGATTCTGGATGTATGATTTGCATTTTATCTATCAATTCCTCAGCTGTTGAAGTAGTGACAAAGATTTGTCTCTCCGATTCCGTAGTGATGTTTTCTTCCACAGCGTAATCTAGAAATTTCAAAAGACCGTCATAAAAACCCTTTACGTTCAGCAGTCCCAAAGGTTTGGAATAAAAGCCCAACAATTGCCCACAAGCAACTATAAATATTTCCTCAAGAGTACCTAGACCACCAGGTAATGCTATAAAAGCATCAGAATTATAGATTATGTCTTTAAAATTTTTAGGGATACTCCTGACTCCTTCTCCCTTACCTATGGCTTCCTTACAAAGGTTTCCTTCAACTGGAATATGAGGCCAAATTCTTACATCAGTAGCGTCGCTAGACCTAGCTGCTAGTGTCATATTTACCATCATTTTTATACTACCACCCCCATAGATTATGTTAATCTTCTTGCTTGCTAGGACTTGCCCTAAGTGATTTGCAGCTTCTAAATAAGCTTTATCTTTTCCAAGGCTGGAACCACAAAAGACACAGACATTCTTTATTTTCTTCGTGGACTGGGAGGTAGACATATTTGGTTTATAGAAGTGGTTGCTTAATGTCTGCTCCACTTAGACTTCGGGTTCTATATGAGATTTTAAAGATGAGAAATATACAAAAAGGGCTAAAGAGATAGACGAGTAGGTAATGAAAAGGTAATCCAAAGATTTAAACAAAATCTTGTGCGGATAAGAAAGTAAGATAAGGTGATTGATAGTTTACAGAAAATCTGATTCACTTTTTGAAAAAGATTAGACTCTAATTGTATAACTTTTGACAATTGAGAACAATTCAACAGAAGACCCTCATGACACAACTGTAGACTTTTTGACAAATATACACCAAGTCTAGAAATTTAATATAAACGACAAATACTGTAGAACTTTTGAAATTTGAGACACAAATCTTGAAATATCTGGATAAGCTTTTCAAAATTCAAACATATTACTGTACCGTATGTGACGTGTCTGATAAGATAATATATTTTATTATATATATATTTAAGAAAATCATAAATTAAATAAGATATTAACACTTACTGTATCAATCTAATAATCACAATTATTTCAAACACAAAAGCAAATATTCTGAGTAAAAGAAAAACACAAACTGTTGAACATCAGCTAAAACTGCTTCAAATAAGCAAAGACTAAATAACCTTTATAGAGCGATGACTTATTCCCCATCCAGTTTTCTTATGGCTTGGCAAACAAGATCTAGAAATACCATATTCCTGAGGCGTTGTCTTTCTGTATAAAATTTAGGCCAGAGTTTAAAAATAGCTCCTTGAACATATCCACTAGGGTGACCGTGGAGAGGAGGATGGATGCTATCCAAGTTCTCCTTTGAAAGTCCATCCCTACAAAACCTTATTTTATCTTCTCTATTCGTAGACATATAACCAGGTGAAGTACATTTACCGTTACAATTTTGTCTTCCACATTTGTTACAAGCGACCACGATGGCACGAGCTCTTCTTTTCATTGCACTACGACTGGTACCTGTTCCTGGTAAACCGACATCTTGACTAAAGTCACTCGGACGGATTTTCCCCTCTATCAACATTCTCACATCACAAGGGATGCCAAAATGCATAAGAATCCACAACCGAGTAATTCTAGCCTTGTATTTCTTTCTGAGAATCTTTTGGGAGAGTGATGGGAAATACTTTCTCAGGTGTTGGTACTTTGGGTCCATGATGAGATGAAAGAAGAGTAAATAGAAAGGAAAAATTAAGATAGTAAATTGCAGAATCCTAGAATTCCTTCTTCTTTTAGAAGAAAAGAAGAATTTTTAATGAAAAAGAAGAGGATTTGCGATTTAAAGAGAAAATAACAAATTAAGAGAGAAAAAGTGAACTCGGAGAAATAAGCTCCTATGCACAGTAAACGTATTTGTAAACAATAATTAAACCACTGTATATGACACGTATAGAAACCACGTGGGAGAGACAGTGTGAATCAAACTGATTTAAGATTTAAACTAGGCCCAAATGTTCTTAGTTGAAAATGGTCAGGTTGTTTCAGCCTTAACACATTTAGAACGAGTTAAATAACAAACATAAAATTGAAAACCAATTTGTATAAATCTTAAACCCAATTCAAAGTCCACTATAGATAAGTTAACTATGAACAACAAATCTAATTTAACGACAATCAAGGATCTTCCTGAATGGTATTTAAAATCATTTCATAACAACATAATCTTCAAGCAACTCAATTAATTTTGTTTTAATCAAAACCTTATTGAACAATGCATACACCCATATGTTATTGATAATACTTAACATCTATCAATGGATTCACCATCATTACTACCAAGGGTTTAGAATGCGACTAACCTTGAAATCAATACGATTTACGTCTTTCAACGTAGACCATATCAATGAACAAAGACACTTGATGTTACTACTTAAGAACATCTACAATCCCCACAATTCTACTTATACAATATATAATTTCCTCATATAACAAAACCTTAGGTAACCAAAGGATTTACTGATACACTTAAATACAATGTACGTAACAAAATATTCCAATTTTGAGATTCATGCATTCTAGACTTTACACAGTCTCAACAGACCAAAAGTCTAACATTTATCTCTCTCAAGATTCAATACCATGATTCCCAACTTATATCATATTCCTCAAATATATAGAACTTTTAAGAAAAGATATTGACACTTATGTGCTCCATCGAATCCATACATAATCATTACTTAGGTTTGAATCAATTACGAAAAATTTGGCATATCTATGTCAAACTTTAAAATCAATAAGTCAAGCCTTATATTTCTTATTGTTTTTCACGAGACAAAAGGCTTTTAAATTCTCGTATCTACACGAATTTCTCATCGTTTATACGAATTAGATATGCTTATAGATCCAAATATTATACGAATCTCTCATAAGCATTCTACTTATAAACTCATTCCATATAATTATCATTCCCTCATAACTATTAATACTTTCCTTCTATATAATTATTGTACTCATATAACCATTAGTATTTTCATTCTATGGCCTTTTCATGTTACATCCTTCTAGACTGTATAAATCAATGTGAAGGTTCATTTTGATGATGACAATAAAAATTCAGCTTCAAAACCATCTCAAAAATATATTTTTTTTAAAGTGGTGCTACACTCCCTAGGTTAACCGAACCTAGGCTCTGATACCAAAAATTCTGTAACGCCCCTATATGGGGGTTAACAGTTTTTAATGAGATAAAATAAAAATAAATAATAAAAGTAAAACCTTAAAAATAAAATTTGCCCGGGACTTAAATGAAAACTCTCAACTCAAAAATAAAAATATAAATGATAAATAAACCACAGTTTTAATGTAGCACCTTAAATTTAATAATATAAACTGTTGTCATCATCATTTTAACCCTCAACACATTATAATACAGTCACAGAAAGTAACAATTGATGCTTACATTATCATGAAGAACATTCTCAACGATTGAAGCAGTCCCAATGTAACATAGTTACATCACTTCCTCAACTATATTTCTCGTAGCCACCTCACACTTAGTGAGTCCTGAAAAGATATAAACATAAGGGAATGAGCAACACTATGCTCAGTAGAGAAAGCCATTACTCACCTTTAGGTTTTTATCATTACCACATTAAAATCTGCATGGTCAGTAAGTCACATCATATTCCAGATTATGAGATTTATTATGATCACATCTTATGGATACCGTAGTTAATCATTACCAAGTGTCATAATTACACATTTATACAAATATTACCAATCATCATTGTTCCTAGGTATCCATGTTAAATTGAGTATCACTCAACTCATCGAGACCCAAATGGGCGCACTTGATCACCCTATAAACATTCCAAGGGTGTTCCGGTGAGGGGACATCAAGCCCCGAGTCCTCACCAAATCAATTCCTGTACAGTGTGTTCTGGGACTTTCAACCCAAGGAAGCGTCATCACCTTCCCCCTATTTTACCTTTTAGGGTATTCATGCCCAAGGACGTAACCGTCGCCCTTTTCATGTCTCACAATTTCTCTATATTAAATCATTATTAATAGAGTTAATTTTCCTAACCATGCTTCTCAATTTATAACATGTGTCAATTCATTATGTTCCTCGCCGTACAATACAAGACGAGTCCATGTCATAGTTTCATATGTGATACACATATAATATCAGTTCAACATAGATATATATATATTGCGGCAAAACAATCAATTTTAATTCTATAAAAACCTCACAAAAGATGAGTAATAGAATCCCTACCTTTCAAGCTTATCAACAGTCTCTTAATCCTGGAATCAATTGACGTTAGCTCCATACTCCCTTGATCTTGAACTCCAAGCAAAACAGATCCAGTTGTATCTCGCTGTATCTACGAAGCATCCTCTGTAGTGCTCCTCGAGCGACTATGAATGGCTAGGAATGCTTCCTGGAGATCATACATTCTTGAAAACGTCATTCTGGACTCCGATACTGCTGTTTGAATCGCCTCGATTCGCGTGCAGTCGGTACCAGATGATTTTCATCGGAGTGGAATTTGCTCGAACGGAGGTCACCATTGCATCCAGAGCATCGAAACGAGTCAGGAGGCGGTCTCGGATCTTCGATCGGAGGTCCGGATCACAAAATTCCAATTTAGCCTTTGACTGGCCGTTGACCGGCGTTGACCACCGTTGACCGGCGTTGACCGACTTTGACCGTCGTTGACCGGCGTCAATCGGGGTCCGTTGGCAGCTGGGCTCGGGCCTACCCCCCCTAAATCGACCCTTCTGAGTCCAATGGCAGGGTTAATTTCACCCAATTCTGCCTCTAACATAGCGGGTCGTGAAGTACAACGTCGGTAGAAATGGATGAGCTCCGATCTTGATTCTCCGACGATGGAAACCTGAAATTGGCTGAGGGCTTTTGCTACCCATCCTCCTATGAGCATTTCCCCTCATCCAATTTGAAGAAACGTGGCTGGGAAGAGCCAAAACGGAGACTCCCGCGGCGGTTGACGGCGGCGTTGGCCGTTCTCCGGCGAAACCGGCTCCTTCCGTGCAATTGATCGAGGGGTTTTACTCCCCTTGATCCTCTGAACTCATTGGGAGGGGTGGTGTCAGTCACCTCCTCCGGCAAGGCGGAGTTCCACCATGGGGGCGGCGGTGCACGGCGGCAATAGACGGGCGGAGCAATCCGGCGGTTGTTGAGCTGCCACCAAGGGTGGGTTTTGTTCCTCTCATCACGGTGGTCGTGTAGGAACAAGAATCACGTCGATCGGACGTCGGACGGCGAAGATATCTCGTCGGAAAGAAATGGGTTTTGCCGCCACTTTGGGCGGCGCGTGTGGCCTCCTCCGGCGGCGTTTTGGGCGGCGCGGCACCTCGTTGGACTCAGCTCGTCGAGAGCTTTCCATTGGTGCGGGAGGTGTCGAAAACGGATGCCGAAATCTCAGACGATCTTTGAGGAGAGAGAGAGAGAATTTTTAGAGAGAGAAAGTAGAGAGAGAGAGAGTTTCGAATTATGAGAGATTTTCTGATTTTTTTAATATATATACTAGGTAATTAATCTAATTATCTTAATACCCTTAGGAGAATAACGGGTGTCACAGTTGCTGCAACGAATTTAATTTTTGTTGGTTTGTTATTTAACTCCTCTCACCGGTGCTCCTGCCAGTAGCAATCCTCCAGCAATGCTCCTTCTAGCATTTAGGTTTTTCAAAATCGAAGCATTTTTTTAATCATCAAAGTTAATTCAGATTTGAAAATTAATTGTGTATTGCTGAGTTGATCCGTGTTTGGGGTAAGGTTAACTTGTGAAATTTGTGTATTTGTTTGATTTTTTATTTGTAAAATCAATGTGTGTTTATGTGATTAGCATGTTCAATTTTGTGATTACATAGAAATTATTGTTAAAAAAATTAATATCGAGTTTGTTTATTTAAATTTTGTGAGACTTGGGAATTGGATTGATTTTGGACTAATTAGTGTGTTTTTTAAGGGGATTTTGTATTAATTTAGTGGTGTTGACAATTTTTTTAAAGATTTTTTTTTTTTTTACGAAGGAGTTTGAAATATGCATATTAATTATTTTTTTGTTACAATCTTCCATGACAAGGACTATGTAAATCCTTTGTGAATCCTCATTGAGATTTAATATAAACCGTCGGATCATTCTGCACTGATAGAGAACAAATTTATTCTCTACCATAGACCTCCCCTTATAATAATTTAATATTTTGCACTATATAATTATATAGATTATTTTAATGATGATATTAATCTTTATATTCTTATAATACTAAAAGAATTTTGTTTTATTTAAACTTCACCAATAAAATTTCATGTGTAAGATCCCAAAATAGAATAAATTAACAGGATTTGATATAACTAAATCTGTGTTGAAAAAATAATTCTCCTCATTTATTGATTTTGTTATTTTCACATCACATGGAAATGACACTTGACTGTTATTCTTTTTTAGGATTATTTTTTAGTGCCTAATTCAAGTTGCTCTCTCATTTTTCAAAACTTTTCAGCACATTTTTTATCGATAAAAAACCATTCAAAATTTCCATTATGTCTAATTCGATGCTAATGGATAGGGCTAAATATCAAGTAAGTTGGATGAGTTTTTTTAAAATCACAACCCACCCAATCAACATTTAGGTGGGTTAATTTTTTAAGGTGTTTGGGAAGTATAATTAGAACTATAGTTGTGGTTTAAAATACTACAATATGTAAGAGCTTTAAACTATGGCAATTTTTTCCTTTACTGTAGCACGTGGGAGTTTTATACTATTTGGTAATACAACTATGGTTCTAATCACAATTGCCAAACACCCTATTTAAATTTAACCCACCCAATCAACCCAAAATTTAAAACCAACCCATCCAATTAAAGTTTGGGTAAGTTAGGAGAGTTGGTTGCGTTAAGTAAAATAAAAAACTCATCTAGTTAAAGTTTGGGTAGGTTGAGTGGGTTGGTTGGGTTAAGTAAAATAAAAAGAACAAAAAAAAAATCAAAAATAATAATTTAACTGAAAATGAATCAAAAAGTTAAAATTCATAAAATATTTTTGATCTTATAAGAGTTAAAATTGTCTCAATAAGTTAAACAAACATAAAGATAAATGTTGCATATCACAAATTCAAATTAAAAAAAAATCCCAAACTAACAAATAAACTATATTAGAAACTAATACAATAAAAATACTAAGAAACATTGAAGAATAAAGTGCATAATTGTTAATCTCTAATTTTAAGCATTTTTGCTCAACCATCCTCTATATTTTTTAGTTTTCTGTATGTATAATTTGTATATTAAAATTAATAATATATAATCTAAAAAATATATATATATACATAAAAATAAATTGGGTGGGATTGGGGTTAAAAAAATCCCAATCCCAATGAAATCTTAAGTTGGATTGGTTGAATTGCATTACTTATTGGGTTATTTTTTGTTCAAATTGTTGATATGGCATGTGATAAAAATTAATTAAAGAACTTCCGTTAATGCATATAAATGCATATGCATGCCACCTAACAGTTCCCCTTTCTCTCGTTAAGTCAACAGTTTTTGTATGTATAGGATGGTCATCAAAAATGCAAATGAATTTATTCAACAGAACGCGTGCTGGTTACTTTATGTGGATTCATCAACTAGTAGATCTTTTGCCAAGTGGGAATACGATAATGAATTTGCCCACAAATTCTAAACCACCCCAGACGAATAGTTGGACTTATAATCACACTTTTTTTCTAGACTTACCTTATCACCAGCAGCTCCAATTAAAATATATGACATCAGACAACAAGACCAAGAAGATTGAAATTTTATCATCTGGCTTAGCTGGACCGCGCACTTGAAGATAAGTATGAGAAAAAAATATCAGAAGAAACAGAAACCTGGCGTATGGGTTAAGTTGTTTACATAAGCTTCTCTTATTGGGGAATGGTGACCATCATAGTCATGTGCCATCGTGAGACCATTAAAATTGTTGTCCTAGTCCAGCCAAAAAAAAGGACCATTCAGATGTAGAAGTGGATATACAAGTGAACTTTGGAACCAAGACTCGAAATTTAAGACAAAAACAGTCATGTAAAAGCTTTGATTATGTGCACCTGGAGTTACTCATTTGTCCACGAAACATAGTCAACGACGGAGAAATATTTGTTTTTGGCCAAGAACCACATGTGATTCTTTTTTTTTTTCCTCCAAATTTTCTCATCGCAGAAAAATCATATTCTTTTCTTAAGCCTTTTTCGCCCCTCAATTTGCTATCTTTTTCTCCATAAATTAAATGACAGTTGCTTTTGCAATTATACAAGTCAAATAATATAGGTGCCTACATATACGACATCTTTACTAACGTAAAAGAAAAAAAAAAAACCTTTGTGCGGCTCTGTTACGTTTATTGGGCTTTAGCCCTCAGCGTTCCCCATATGTGAATCAAATTTATTAGTTATTAGCAAAAAAAAAAAAAAAGAAAGAAAAAAGAAGAAAAATCAGAGAGATGCAAAATATGAACTGAGTGTGAGATTCGTCCTTTAATATTACTTTTGTAACAGGAATAAACAAGTCCGTCCAAACTTCTCTTTACTGTCAAAGAAAAAAAAAAGGGCAGAATGGTAATAAAAAGTAAAAAATAGGCCTATGATTATGTTTTACTTTCATGACAAAGTGGAATGACATGTGGTAATAGCTGAAGCAAGAGAGCGATAAAGAGAATAATCTTAACATTCTTCATATACAAAATAGAAATTTTATACAATTTTGTTTCACCGTTGGAGTAAAAAGTTTTAACAATTAGATTAATATAAATTTTTTAGTTACATGTCAAACCACTAATAGATCATTTAATATATAGGTTTAAAATCATTTAACACAATTTAAATTGACGTTTGATAAACCAATAATTAAGACCAATTTAACCATCAAAGCAGTTTTAAGACGGTAAGTTCTTACAATTTAAATCATTTTTTACAATAAAAACTATTTTTATTTTTATTTTTTTTCATAAATCATAGTTTTTTAGACACTAATTCTTATTTTAAACTTAATATGGTGTTTTATTTTTTTTAAAACTTTTCATTTCAAACGCTAATTGAAAATCATTGTTTAAATTATACAATTTAAAACATACAATTCAAATAATAAAATTACAAATCACACAATTTTAAAGCTACGTATCAAACAAACCATAAAAAGGTGATGCGACAGAGTTGAAACACTCACACCCTATTAATAAAACAAAATTGTTTTGTGTACTGTAGAAATTCTTTAAAGTTAAGGATAGTCAAGCTAAGGAAACTTGACTATTGAGGCATAAGAATTTTACTTTCTAGAAGAAATGATTACGATACTTAACACGTCATTTAGACGGTCTTGCTTTCCTCTGTTTCTTGGAGGACTGATTTTGCAAGAATACTCCTAATTACCTTTTTAATTTTTCTTTTAAAAAAAGAATACATACTGGTGATAATGATTAGAATACTCAAGCTCTACTAGACCCTGTTGATCCTATAAATATCTCACTAACAATAACCAAATAATAATAATAATAATAACAATAATAAAATATGCGAAAGTAAAACTATATAGCTATGGTCTACTTCTCTTAAATTTTTGTACATTTAGTCAAAAATAATAAAGCTATATGATTGAAATGAACAAATCTAAATTATGCCCTTAAAAGTTTATTAATGAACAAATCTAAATTATGGCCTTAAAAGTTTATTTGACACATCATTTTATATTATATTACATTGTATTTTTTGTATAAACAGAAAAAATTATCTTACAACAGAGAATTGTGACAGTAAAACAAATTTTACAGAGCATCAGAAAAGGGAAAAAAAAAAAAAAAAGAATACCTTTCATGCTCTTACTGGCTAAGAATGCTCGGTTAAAACTATTTTTTATTATTTTTTTCTATAGATCACCTACCTCTTTTTGTAATATTTTCCTGCTTAATAGTGAAATCCCAGAGGTCTCCATATTTCTCATTGAAATCCCATATGTCCATTGTATTGTAATCAGAAATTAACTTGTCACGAGCACCTCTCTCCATGTTGTATATTTGAGGTTCAAAGTTGTGGGGCTGATCTGGCTTATCCATTTCAATTATGCAAAATACTACCGTAAACAAACCTGCCCCAATGAATAAGTACTCCCCCTTGAAAGATAAAACGGCAATCAGAGAATGTTTTTCAATGACCAAAAATTGATTAATTGTCATTGAATCTGGTCTACAATAAGCAATGGCTAAAGCTAGCCTAATCCTTCAACGTGATACATACCGGAACATGGAAGTACATCCCAGCAGCAATTGCTGGAGGAAACAGCCATGAAATAAGACCTGCAAAAATAATCAAATTACAATATGATCATTTTCCTTGTGATTTACCTTAATGAATTATCGAAACTAATGTAAGAGGAGTGCAAATAATACCTTGAAAACCTGTTGGGGGATCTACTGATGCATATTCTTCTGCTAATGCCTCCCAAAAGGTTCCTGAAAATATGAGCAAAAAGTGACATTTAAGGGCTTTCTTTTTGGAACAGTTAAGGCTTTTTTCTTTTTCTTTTTGGTTTGTAAACACTTAAGATGTTGTTTAAAATAGTCTTCATTAATTTAGCTTAAAAAATGCCCGGGATACTACTAGTGCTAAACACCACAACTGGTGAAAAGTGGGTGCTATCTGTGAATTCCACGTTGTAAGACTTACCTTTCATCAGTGTGTGATGCTCAGTACCACCAGTGCCCCATATGGTATTGTTTACTCAGCTCTCACTTTTTTCTCCTTGATCTTTTTTCGGTCTATCTACCCTTTTGCTAGCTCAACTATCCCATTCTTGACAATAAAACACCCTTTTAATTATTATTATTTTTTTGCAACCTTATTTTTTTTCCACTTAAGGCTAGGCTTGCTCAAGTGGTTGGGCATGTGAGCGTATATATGTTCACAAGAGATCAAATTCTAGTGGTTTCATTTCTTCCCAATACAAGGAGCCATAGGCCTCACACAATATCAAAGGAAAAGGCCAATTTTTTTTTTCCCTCCCTATATCAACTCAATTCAATAGGTCTCAAAGACCCCACCTTGTTCACTAAAGATATTGACATTGAAGCAGAATTACTCCAACTCGTTTTAATAGGCCTCCAAGACCCAACCTTTTAACTAAAGATACAAAACCTAAATATATAAGGTGCCCGTGGATCCTAAACTTCTAAATTTATGAAGAATTGGTCCAATATAAAGTGTGGCAAATAATGTTCCAGTCAATTAACATCCTTTTAAAACAGATGGAAATGCCTCTCAAGCAGAGGTTAATCACTGAACCACCATTTACCATTAAAATTTAATTGAGGATCATCTTCGCTCATAAACTTAAAGCGGTGATCAGTTCATTTCAAACTTCAAAATTATATAGGATCTACAACACAATTATATCAGAATAATGCTAAGAGTCCCAACTTTTAATATTAATTAACGTTCCTACATAGACAAGTCATTTCTTTTTAACTTAAAAAAAAAAAAAAACTGATTTGGCAATATAGTTGTTCAGTTGGTATCCAAAATTAGGATTCTTACCCTTAAAAAAAAAAAAAAAAAAAGGATTCTTACAATTCCAGCCCTAAATTTAAAGCTTAATTCTACAATTTTCAAACAAAAAAGAAACCCTTAATTTTACAAGTACAATAATACAGCCACTATTATGTCTTAAAGAGAAAGATACATGCCACTATTAAGCTAGGGATAAGAATCCCAAAAAAGTAAATAATTATATATAGAAAAACAGTAAATACCTTTGTCCTCGCCTTCATGGTAAGTATGGTGCTCATCATAAACCCCATACACAAAATCTTCCTGATTCGATTTCAACCACATTCCAAAACAATTAATCAACCACAAACCACAAACCAACCCCAAATTCGTGGGTCGAAACTGGAAAGAAATTTCATTACCTCGCTTATACTGTTCGTGGCCCAGCGATCGATGGGATCTTCGTTCAAATCAGGCTCGACTTCCGCAAAACCAGCCGCGTTAAACCTCGCCGGCGATCTCCGTTTCCGGCCCGTCCCCAATTCTCCAAATAATCTGGAATTCGCAGCGACGCTCAAGCCCGGGGGCTTCTGATTCGAAACCCTAACCCTAGATTCCGATTTCTTGGAGATGATTTTGGGGATCGTGGGAGAAGAAGAGAGAAAGGGAATTGGTGAAGAGCGTACGGCCATTTCGAAAGGTTTTATCTTGTTCTGCTTCAGCGAGTGAAGTGTTTCTGAGTTTTGTTCTTTTAACGGAAGGGTTTTCGGTAACTGTTGGTGAACCCTTTTTTGAGACTGACCAATTATTGTAAGCCACGTGGTTGTAAAGGCATCTTTCTTGCTGCGAGATACGCGTGGCTGTTTGTGGTTTGCCTTTTATAGGTTATGTTGTCACAGCGGACTTTTAAGCGGTTTTCAGGCTTGGTGCGAAAGTTTCAACGGACAAGAAGTGCGGAATGGAATTTCTCATCCACTTTGGGTGTTTGTCGTTTCGCTCCTTTGTTTTTTTTTTTTGGGTGAACGACGTGTTTTTATGAATTTATGGAACGACGACGTATTTATAGAGTTGTGGTGGTTGATATGTCGTTTATAAGTAAGTGTTAGATTTTTCTTTTTTTAAGTGTAATAGAGTGTTTGGCATGGTAGTTGAAATTATTGGTTAAAACTGTTTTTACTGTAACATGTGAAAGCTTTACACTGTAGCATGTGAGAGCTTTACGGGGGTGTTTGGAAGGTGGTGGGAACCATTTTTACTGTAGCATGTGAAAGCTTTACACTGTATCAATTTTTTAAATTGTTACTGTAGCATATGAGAGCTTTACACTGTTTATAACTGAGTTTGTGGTGGGAACCGTGGTTCCCACCACAATGCCAAACAGGGGGTACGATGTTTATAACTGAGTTAATGGTGTAAACCACCCTTAGCCAAGCACGCTGTAAACTTCGTTGAGAGATAGAAAGACACTTGTAGAGTTCAGATCTCCGAACCATACTCTCGTCCTTTCGGTATTTCATCTATTGTTTATTTAACATATCATTTAAACTTAACGGCTTAAATATATAAAGTATTTAAGTATTAAAGTAATTAAATAATTTATTCAGGTGTTAAAATTTAATAAAAAGAAAAACAAAAAATAGAAAAATATATAAAAGCATATCTTGCAGTCATGTTGTAAGGGTATTCTGATTTTTGAGTTATAAAAACAGAAACATATGGGTAGCACGTTCCAGACTGTTTTTTTAAAAGGTGAACTTCATTGAGAGATAGAAATATAGTTGCAACGGTAGTTTGATTTTTGAGTTTTGAAAACAGAAAAAATATGGGGAGTTGATACAGAGAAGATTTATCATCACAAGAAAAAAATAATAATGGCAACAGAAAATTAAAAATATTTCACACACATCTTCAAATTTTCAATTACTATATAGCATATAAGAGCTTGCTAAAAACTCTAAAATATTCTTTATTCTTTACTTTTTTCAGCAAAACAAAACTAAGGTTCCTTTAGGGAAAAAAAAAACCTAAAAAAGCAACAGGTATTTTAACGCAAAACAAAAACAAAACTTTTCTGTCCAACAAACAAATGGTCTCTAACGTTTTAAACGCATAAACCCATCAAAACTAATATTTTGTAAGAAATGTAAAAACCTGAATTTTGAATACTGATGTTGGTTTAAAACGAACAAAGCTATCAGTTTTGCAACTTAAACCATGTAAATTCTAACATTTTGGACTCATTCTTTACACTAAAACTCCTATTCGCTTTCATTTTTCTTTCCAACTCATAATTTAAATCAATATTTTAAAACATCAATTTTTTGATGTAATGTGTTTTTTTTGGTTCTAATCTTTACATTTCAAACTACAATTCAAAATCATCATTTAAATTATATAAGTTCAAAACTACATTTGTATTCAAAATCATCATTTAAATTACATAAGTTCAAAACAACATTTATTCAAACCCGGCGTACCAAATGAAAGTAAAACAATATAGTAGAGAATGGATGTATTGCAATATATTTTTTTAATAATGTAAGAAAAGATTGTTCTTTTTTTTTTTTCTTGAAATGCAATAATTTTTTTTATTTTAATAATGTAAGAAAAGATTGTTCTTTTTTTTATGGAAATGCAATAAAGTTTATTTTTTAGTTTTATTTTTTTTGAATATAAATGTGACAAATAATTCCCTAAAAAAAAAGTAAATTGCTCAAGAAATTCTAAACTTTTTTAAAAAGGTATAATTTGATTCTCAATTTGTTTTTAATTTAACTAAATCTAGCCTTTAAAAAAGTACGATTTGCTTTCAGCCGATTAATTTTAGACGAAAAAATTTTCAATTTACCTTCCAAAATAGTTTAAAAAACTTGTCAGGGCCACAACAGCCAATTAGAAGCCGCCAGATGGCTTCTGTCCTTAAAAAAAAGGGGAATCTCTCCCGCATCACATTCTTCTCCTCCGATGATTGGCATCACCAAAAACTTCTCAAGAAAACCAGAGCACCAATCATGAACCCTGATTTCATTTCTATACAAAAATCTTTTACATTGAAATCGAAAAAAAAAAAAAAAGCAAACGGGGAAATTCAAAGAAGAAAGAAAAGCAAACACACGTTAAAATTCGAACAAAATTTAAGAAACCATTGAAAAAAAAGACTCGGAACTAATTCAACCAAACTCAACCTAAAAACTAATTCAATTCAATCCAACTAAGCAAAATCGAACAAATGCAAGGAATTCTAGACCCTCTTTGCGAATTTCATACTTTAGTAGCGAGATACTCGAGCACAGGCGAGGAGAAATGACAAACGAGGGCCGCCGCCGCCGCCGCCGTCGAAAGAGAGACAAACGAGGGTCGCTGTCGCCGCCGAAGAGGGAATTACGAACCAAATCTGTACGGATCCTCTCTTGGCCACATTTCGCTACGCCGCCAGCGGGTTGCTCATCGCCAGACTCCCGCCGTGGCTCGACACACCTTCAAAGCTGGAAGTCGAATATGTCCGTCTCAAGCACGTCATCTTCTGCAGAAATCGATCTGAAGAGGGCAATACATCTATTGATAAGCTGAGAGAGAGAATAGGAGAGGGAGAAGACCTGCCCCAGAAGATCTTTTTTTTTTTAATTTTTCTTTTGTTTTTTAAGTTTTAATTTGAACTTTTTTAATCAGTTTTAGGTATTTTACTTAAAAAAAAACTTTATTAAAGGAATCAAAATATTTTTTAACATTCAAATTTAATAGCTGAAGATGAATTACAACTTTTTTAAAATGCTAAACCACTTAAAAGAAAAAAAATTAAGGACTAAATTATATATTTTTTAAAAAGATTGATGAGAGCTATTAAAAAAAATACAACAAATAATACTTGCATGACATGGGAAGAATCTTTTCCCTGTATGGCTAGAGCAGCAGTCTACTCGGCCTGGTGTCGCGTCAGCTTGCTTTGCCCGCTGTTCTCTTCTCTTCCTATTTTATCTCCCTCACTCACTTCTCTTACTCTCAGACTCAGGCCTCAATCTCTCTCTACGCAAGTCCTCTCTCTCTCTCCTCTTTCGAATTCTCCCCACAAAACCTCGTAACTACTTTTTGCCCATGAATCGCTTGATGGGTATCTCCAAGTTTCTTTATTTCCTTTTAATCAATTTGATTTTGGTTCACCATTTTTCTCTTCTTGCTGTTGTTGATTATGAGTAACCAGAGTAAATTGATCTTTGATAATTCTTGTTCAAACAGTTAAAATGGTTTTTCATTTGGTCTACCCAACTAACTGTATCAAATATTGAAACCCAATTATGTGAAACTCACTTTTATTTTTTATTATTATTTTTTTTTTTATTATTTTTTGTGTGTCTCAGCTAAAGAAAGCTACGACTTTTAGCTACCCTTTTAGGTTTTTCTGGTCTTGCATTTTGTACGGTGCTTTTGACTTTTATCTCTTCTTTGTTTTTCCGTTTATGTTGTTTATCTCTTTGACTTTGGAATGCAGTAGAAGACTGTCAAAGCTATTAGTCATGGAAGGTTCCAAAGCCAACCCAGAAAAGGACCTTCCACTGGGATTGGATCCAACAACTGAGGAAGAATACGCTTCTCAGTCCAAGTTACTTCAAGAGTTCACTAATATCTCTAATATTGATAACGCATGGACTTTTAAGTCTAATAGTGGTATGAATACTGCTAAACTCAATTTATCCATTTCTTAAGTCAAACCCAATTACCTTTGAGTGTTGACAATTGTAAATTTTTGTTTTGGGGCACACATTTTTGGTGCAGTAACAGATTCCCAGGCAATGTTTTTAATTAGTCAACCAAATCTTTTGGCAAACAAGAGGAGAAAGTTCATTCTTTCTGCTCAAATTACAGAAGAGAATTCTAACTCTGTGAACTTTCAATGGGCCCCCTTTCCTGTGGAGATGGCAGGAGTGTCTATAATTGTTCCATCGCCATCAGGAAGCAAGCTTTTTGTGGTTCGGAATCCTGAAAATGAATCTCCCTGCAAGATAGAAATTTGGAGTCAGTCTGAACTGGAAAAGGAATACCATGTTCCCTCATCCGTTCATGGATCCGTTTATACGGATGGATGGTAATTGATCACATGCATTTTTAAGGGATTTTTTGAGATTGTTTTGTTGAGAATAATTACCTAGAAGTCGAAGGAGATTTTAAAGACTCGAGCTTTTAAGTTATTAATTGTATGATATATTTTAAAAAGAGCTTTTTGAGACATCAATGAGATTTTCAGGTTGAACAAAAGAAAAGGCATTTGAAACCAGAATAACTTCCCTTAGCTTTAGCTAGTTGAGGCTAGCTCAATTGGTGTTTAGGGGTGTATGAGTTTTTTTGATGGAATTTAGGGGATGTTTGAGTTGTTTTCAACGTATTTAGTCCTAAGTTCAAGTCCCAAGGGATAAAATTTTTAGTGCAAGACATTTGGTCTGATGGCATGGGTTGGGGATTAGAGAGGGCTTTGGGTGAGGGGTTGTGGGTTCAATCTTACTTGTAACTATTATTTCTTATGTGCTATGATCCCACATTGACCAAGTATAGGACTAGTTGGTGGCTTATAAACCTATGGGTTTTCTCCTCCTATAAGTCGGTTTTTAGGGGCGAGTTCTATCCTTGGGTTTGTGGCAATTGGTATGGATTTAGTATGGGATGGGTTCCTATCAATTGGTATCAGAGCCAAATCCCACGCTAGGCCAATGTTGTGGAAGAGGTGACCTAGGAGGGCCAGAGTGGCCTCCTAGAGTGGGCCGCCATGGATGTCGGTGTCGGAAGTGTGGTGGTGTGTTATGATCCCACATCGACCAAGTATTGGAATTGGTCGGTGGCTTATTTATGGGCTCTCTCCTTCTATAAGTCGGTCTTTAGGGGTGAGTTCTACCCATGGGTTTATGGCAATTGGTATGGGCCTAGTATGGGATGGGTTCCTGTCAATTCACAAGATGAGATGTCACGTGTGTCTGCTGTTTGTGGAAGAACTTCCAATAGCTAGTAAGATCTTTCGATGCTTCAATCAGGAAACCAAAAGTTGGCTTCTTAAAGCTATGCCAAATAGGCTCTTAGTCTTGTTGATGTTGGCTTTATTCTGCATTTGCTTGTGATTAGTAACTGCATGTAGTTTCAATGTGCTTTGATGAAATAGGTTTGAGGGAATCTCTTGGAACTCTGATGAAACTCTCATTGCTTATGTTGCTGAGGAACCATGTCCCACCAAACCCGCATTTTGTGAGCTGGGTTACAAGAAAGGAGGTTCAGCAGATAAGGACTTTGGTAGCTGGAAAGGACAAGGAGATTGGGAGGAGGACTGGGGGGAGACTTATGCCGGGAAAAGGCAACCCGCACTTTATGTCATCAACATAAACAGGTTTAGTAATATCGTCTATGATTATGTCAGAATCATAATAACAAAGGGAAAGGTCTTCTTTTGGATTCCAACTATTTTTTTGAACATTTTTTCGGCTGTGCAGTGGAGAAGTACAAGCTGTTAAAGGAGTTGACAAGTCTTTGAGTGTTGGTCAAGTTGTGTGGGCTCCATCAATTGAAGGGTCCGATCAGCATTTGGTCTTTGTTGGTTGGTCATCAAGTACAAGAAAGCTTGGAATAAAATATTGCTATAACAGGCCCTGTGCGTTGTACGCAGTCAGGGCTGCATTTCATGGATCAGATGCCAAAAAAGGGGATCTAAAGTGAGTTGCTTTTATAATGTCCATGGTTTATGGGTTATGTCTTTCTTTCAACAATAGTTTTGTGTTTGTGTTAAACTGTCCAAAGTGTATTAATTCTCATTGAACATTCCAGAGATGGTTCAACTGAGGACTTGATCGTGATCAATCTAACTCAAAGCAGTGGTAGTTCCTTTTTTCCACGGTTCAGGTAGATATTCATATAACTCGGTTATGGCTTGTTTACGGGGTTCTGTCATCTTGATTTCTTTCTAAATTTATGGATTTTCTCAATTCCTGCCTTTAATTGAGTTCTCAATGCCTTTGTCTCCAACTCTTTTTTTATTAGCTCCCTGCACCTTTTCCTCTCCACATTGAAGAATCTCCCATTTTCAAATCTCTCATATTAACACCTCTCCTTGTTTGGTATTCTTGAATCAAATATAACTTTTGAAAAAACCCCAAAGGCTTTGGAAGCTTTAGTTCCAATCTTTATTCACTAAATGGCTGATGGCTGATTTTGTTTGGAACATTATCATTGTATTTTTCAGCCCAGATGGAAAATTCCTTGTGTTTCTATCTGCAAGAACATCTGTGGATTCTGGGGCACATTGTTCAACGAATTCACTTCACAGAATTGAGTGGCCGATAGATGGAAAGCTGTCCTCATCTTTGAAAATTGTTGATGTGGTAAGAGCTCTTTGTTTTTTATCCATTTGTCACCAACTTCGCTGGCTGATTGAGACTTGCTAAATGGACACCATTGTTTTCTGTTGCTTCTTCACGCAAGCACCAACACTTGTCTTTCAAGGGAGCAAGCTTATGCAATTTCACTTTCCAGAATTTTCTGAACTTGAAATAATACTTATTTATAGGGTGTTTGGGAAGTGTGGTTAGAACCAATAATTAGAACCAATTTTGGTTAAAAACACTGCAGCATGAGAGAGCTTTACACTGCAACAACTTTTGGCCTTTTAGCTTTGCACTATTTGTTGGTTTGAACCAATTGGTTCTAACTGGAGCCAGACACTATGTTAGTGTACCATGGTAACTTTTGCTTTCGATAGCCGTTGAGAACTCTCTGCACAATACCGTCCAACGTAGCAATTCAACCAATTAGATTTAAGGTTTCATTTTTAAAATGGGAGTACATTCATTGAAAATGCTTTAAAATGTGTCGTATGGATTTCATCTACTTTTTATCAACTAAGCTCTTGTATGCATTTTTTAAGATTCCCGTTGTAACATCTGCTGAGGACGGTCACTTTCCTGGGCTTTACTGCTTGAGTTTGCCAAGTAATCCATGGCTTTCTGATGGCTCCACTGTGATTTTGTGTTCCATCTGGGGCAGCCGTGAAGTGATAATTTCTGCAAATATTTTGAGGTAAATATTGAACGGTTTATGCAAACCTTTGTCTTAATTGTACAATACTTATATATTTTAATCACATTACAGTGCAGAGGTATCACGTATCAGCCCTTCAGATTCAGATTTTTCATGGAATCTTCTTACATTGGATGGGGACAACGTTGTTGCAGGTAGCATCAAGTGCTAAATATATTCTGTGTTTTTTTTCTCTTGTTTTATTTATTAATTTTTTTTACTGATACCAAACGTATTAAAGTTGAATAGTGGGATAATGTTATTGCTTGTTTCGATTTTGAAGTCTCTAGCAGTCCAACGGACATTCCTCAAATCAAGTATGGATTCCTTGTTGATAAAGCAAGTAAACATGCTACATGGAGTTGGTCAAATGTATCAAGCCCCATCTTTAAATCCTCCGAGAAGGTCCCTTAATCTATTTGCTTTTCTTTCTATTATACTTGATAAATGTTTTCATTTTTTCTGGTATCACAAATGCTAACAATCAAACTATTGAATGATTTACTTACTTCAGGTTAAATCTTTGTTGTCAAATCATCAATTTTCTGTAATGAAGATTCCAGTGAAGGATGTTTCTGATACCTTGACAGAAGGTTTTCACTTGCAATTTCAGTTTCTGATTGAGCTTTAAATATTTTCGATAGTGTTGTAGATTTCATAGGCCTAACATATACTTGGATTTTTTTTTTTTTTTCATACTCTGCATTTTGAGCTTGTCTTTAAAATCATACCTTATATTTTGAATTGTATCAAATTTATACCTTCACGTTTCAAAGTCATGTTAAATCCTTACCTTTTCTTGGTCAAAAGTTAGTATTAATATACATAAGATATATTCCAAAATACAAGGTATCATTCCTTAACCTCAAGAGGCAGGGTATGAAGATGAAAATATCCCTATATATTTCTTTTGTTGGTATATCAAGAGTTGGCCTAATGCTTAGATCTTAATTCATATTAATACGATAACACTTGTTGCGTTGAACGGAGTTTGTTCTGATTTCCTTCAGTTTTTAAACATTGCAGGTGCTAAGAAACCTTTTGAAGCTATATTTGTGTCCTCCAACACTAAGACAGGTGATGTACGTGATCCATTGATTGTAGTCCTTCACGGTGGGCCCCATTCTGTATCAACGACAAGCTATTCTAAGTCCTTGGCTTTTCTCTCTGCAATTGGATACAGCTTATTGATTGTCAATTATAGGTGAAGGTTTTTTTTTTTTTTTTTTTGTTTTAAAGATTAAATATCTTGTTATCTTCTCTCTCTCTCTCTCTTTTAACTACAACTTATATTACCATTGGCTCTGATGCTAGTCTACTGTTATTAATATTATGAATACAATATATGATGATTTCTTTTGTTGCTAATAATGCCATTATGAGTACCATTTTTAGTCTTAAAGATTTTGTAATTTTTTTTTTTGCTGGTAAGATTTTCCTACCTTGCAATCATTTTTTTATTTTCACTACAGTTTCTATTACTAACTCTTCTGCTTCTGCTACAATTCTTTTGTAGTTAACGATGCTAGCATATGATATTTGGGTCTTTTATTTTTTATTTTTTTTCTTGAGATACAAAAAGCCAAAAAATAAAGAAAACTAGATTTAGATTAATGGAACAGGGACAAAACTTTCGTATTCCATTGTTATTTTCCTTTAACTTTTAATTTTTGTTTTAAATTTTGGTGTTGTTTGTGTTCTGTATTTTATTTTGTTTCTCCAATCATTTATTATATCTATGTTTCTTTCTAGTTTCTATGTCATTTTTTGTTTTCTCGTTGTTGTCATTGTACTGTCGTTTTCAACTTCTTTGGTGTTTGTGATATTGTCGTCGTTCACTGTTTTATTTTATGTTCCCATTGCTTTGTCAGATAGCTTATTGTTGTTCATAGTTGTTTCATGCCTGTGCCTTGTTATTTTTTCTATTCTTGTTTTCGATGATTATTTTGTTGTTTGACTTTTCATTGTCGTTTGTCTTCTCTGTATGATTTCATTTTTTTTTGGCACTTCTTGGCTTGTTGTTGTTTAAAGTTTCTGATGTTTTGTAGTTATGAAGTCTTTGCCTCTTTTGTATACTTATTTTGCTGTTTTGTTTCTCTACATCATTGTTTGTACTGTTTGTTGTTTTCCTTTGAATTGTTGTTTGGGGCCTTTGTTGTCGTTTTCACATGTACTCCCGTTTGCTAGTCTGCTGTCGTTCGATTTTCTATTATCATTTTTCATATTAAATTGCTTGAAATATTATCTTCTTCATATCTAATTTTTTGACCCTTTTGTTGATGGAAGGGGGTTTCCCATCAATTTTTGCCCCTCTTTAGATATAAAATTACATCACCAATAGCAGGACATTACTTAATGATTAATACTTTATTTTTCAACATGGTGATCAAATTTATCTCAGAGGTTCCTTGGGGTTTGGTGAGGAAGCACTGCAATCTCTACCAGGGAAAATTGGTAGCCAGGTAATTATTTTCACTATAGTATGTACTAATGTATCAACTGTTTCTTTGTTCTTCTGTGAATTTTGATTATGTGCCCAGATTATTATTTAGCTCCTAATTTATGAGATTGTTTTCAACAGGATGTCAATGATGTACTTACGGCTATAGATCATGTCATTGACGCGGGAAAAGCTGATCCATCAAAAATTGCTGTGGTTGGCGGTTCCCATGGCGGCTTTCTCACAACTCATTTGATTGGCCAGGTATGGTAGTCATGCAAAATGGGAGGCCCTTAATGATACGACCGATCAAATCGGTCATACTTTGCAATGCTTTTTCAGGCATTGGATGATGGTTAAAACATATGGACCGCTAAAATTTTTTCTGGTTGGGCGGCATTTGACAAAAAGGCTCAAATTTTAATGGCTCAAATCAATTTTTCATCATTGAACTCATAAGAAACTACTTGTACAGTATGACCATAAAAAGGCTGGTGGAATAGTTGACTTGTTGGACTCTTCTTTTTGAGTTCTTTTACATGTTCTAGTTTTATTCTCCTTCATTATCGTCTCGTTTCTCAAAAATTTTATACATTCTGATGCTTCAACATGCAGAAATCTGATCTTAGATGCTAGACTGTTTGGCTAAGAGTGGTTCCCACCACAAACTCAGTTATGAACAATATAAAGCTCTCACATGCTGCAGTAAAAAGAAAAAAAAAAAAAAAAAAAAAAAAAAAAAAAAAAAAAAGTTGCTACAGTAAAAAAGCTTTCATATGCTACAGTAAAACGGTTCCCGCCACTAGCCATCCATAGATGTCTTGAATTTTTCAGAGCCGCATAATTTTTTCGTAGACCAATGGCCCTGTATCCTTGTTTGCTTCACTTTTCATTTAATCTTTGTTCTCTTTTCCTGTAGTATTATCTTGGTCTTCTCTACTGGACAAGTGTATATGCTAAAAATCAGATCTACTGGCTTCCAAAACGTTGCAGGCGCCGGATAAGTTTGCTGCAGCGGCGGCGAGGAATCCTGTTTGTAATCTTGCATTGATGGTTGGTACAACAGATATCCCTGATTGGGCTTATTTTGAGACCTATGGAAGCCTAGGTAAAAACAGCTACACTGAAGCACCTTCGGCTGAAGACCTGATCACATTTTACAGGAAGTCTCCTATTTCCCATCTGTCAAAGGTATGGCTTTTGTATGCTAGTCTTGTACCATCCTGAACGCTTTCAAACAGAAGCATATTAACGAGGAGCTAAAGCCACTTTAAACATTCAAATCCAATGCAAAGATAGGTTGGGGCACAAATGAATCTGATGTTAAACGTAGTTTATTATGGTTTGAAAATCTGGTAGTTTTTCAAAATTCAAAGACTTAAACTTTGGGTTCTTTTACACTAAAATGTCCTATGCTGTAATGGCAAAAGAATCAATATAAAAAAACACATGCACAAAGGTTCAGAGCTTGAGAGGGACCATTCTTAGATTCAATTACTGCATTCTTGGCACGGCAATGATCCTGATAAAATTACGAAATTGAAAGATGTAAAATGTCTGAAGTTACTTGCTATCCTATGTCTCTCCATAGCGGATTTATGACATGGCATGATATTCAAAAGCCCCAGATTGTCAAGCACATGGGGCAGGGCTTGATTCTTGTTGAAGAATAAGGGCCCATTTGGCATTGTCTTTGCTTAAGCCTTTAGACAGTAGAAGATGAGAAATAAAGCAATGATTTTTGCGCTCTGTGTTTGGAACTACATTTTCTAAAGTACTTAATGGGACAAAAATGATATTTAATTTTTTTTCTCTAATGAGAGCTAAAAACGTTAAAATAAAGTTTATAAAATCTTTATCATGGATTTGATTGGAAGTTCTTCTGGAGGACTAAACCACTTTTGAAAAACTATCCACACGGTCCTTTAAGCAATTTTTTGACTTAAAAAGCCAAAAAAAAAAAAAAAAGCTTCTAGGGAGCAATGCCTAACAGGCCCTGCGAAGGTTTACAATTGATTTCCAGTCTCTCTAGTATAGTATTTGTAACTTTTTTGGCTCAAAACATTCCAATATGTACTCTACTTCACCTGGGGACCTTAAATATGCGAACCAGTTTACTATAACCAGTTATTCTTTTATGATCTCTGCAGGTGAAGACACCCATCATCTTCCTTGTGGGCGCTCAGGATCTTCGCGTTCCATTTTCTAATGGGTTGCAAGTAAGTTATCGGGTTTCCCCTTCTAAATATGAAAACAACTTTGCGACGTTCATGCTATTTTCATCTTGCTTAAGGGATTGAATGCAAATAAAAACCATTCCATTCTATATGGCATCATACCATCATCCGAGTAAATTTTCTATACTTGCGATTTGCAGTATGTTCGGGCCCTAAAGGGGAAAGGCGGAAACGTTAAGACGATTATGTTTCCCAATGATGCTCATGGACTTGAGAGGTAAAGATTACCAAAGCAAAATTTTTATTCAATGTTTTTCATTTTGATGAATGTTCATGGAGTCTATGATGGATTTTCTTTATCTGCAGGCCACAATCCGACTTTGAGAGTTTCCTTAATATTGGAGTTTGGTTCAAGAAGTATTGCAAATAAGCATTGTGTGTGCCGCACCTGTACCTGAGCAATGGCACATAGTAGTTCAAATGAGTGAAAATGTGCTTTGTTCAAAGGTACCAACTCATTGAGGACATGAAAATCACTATTTAAGTTCAATATCGTAGAAAGTGATTTATTTGTTCCCATGTAAATTGCTAATCTGAATAAAGAATTTTAATTTGTTTTCTGGATTGATTTTTGAGGTTTGTGAAACGCTTTGTAGAACTCTCATGCTGTTCAAACAATTTTTAATTAAATTAAAAAGATGAGGGCAAAACAATTTTTTAATTAAAATACTGTAAAAGAAAGAAAACCAGTTTTTAATTGAAAAAATCAAAAGATGAGAAGCAGGAAATTTAAATTGAAGAATCCAAGATTGCAAACAACAACAACAGAACACTGTAAAAGAAAGAAAACCAGTTTTTAATAATATATATATATATATATATATATTAAAAGATAAGAATCAGGAAATTTAAATTGAAGAATCCAAGATTTACATCATTCAAGGTTAATTTTACTAGTAGTCTCTGAACGTTACACCAGCCACACTTTGGTTTATGACGTCTAAAGCATCCTAAAATTGGTGTCAAATTATCTTGGTGTAGTAAACTTGGTCCTTTTGCCAGCTGTTTATTTAGAAAGTTGGTGGCAAATAGCATATGAGTCGTCATAGGTAGTTGGATTATTCAAGTTGGTTATAAATATGCTTAGAGTCTGTCAAATATAACATACAATTAGAGGGACAATGAAATAAATCTGAGCCCCCTTCTGAAACGAAGGGGACAAAAAGGGAATAAATAGAAAAAAGAATGATCGATAGAGGAAGAGGGATTCACTGAAGAAGGACTAAACAGGAACGAGAGGGATCCACTGAAGAAGAGGGATCCCCGAAGAAGATTATTATACTTCCATTTTTTTGGAATAAAATTACGATCTTAAAAAAATCAATTTTAAAGAGTCACAATATAAAAATAGAACTATTTATAAAACCGATTATCTAGATGCGGATCAAAATCAAGAAAAATTGAAGTTAGAAATACAAGTGTAAAATGACAAGCAATTTTTGAGATCCTTAAAAGAAACCCTACAAGTTTGGTGCGAAAGAAATGAAAATGTCATTTGCCTTGTTTGGTATGCTGTATTGAATAAGATTATGAAATGAGATTAAGTTCTATTGAATATGATTTGATAGGGTTGTTCAAAATACTATCTTGTGTTTGTTTAACCATTAGACGTAAAGAAAAACAATTTAATTTGAGAACAGAGTAGACTAAATTTAATAGTTAAAATGCTTTGATCAAAAACAATTTTATGAACAAACAAATTCCCAAACCCTTCTTCAATTAATTAATACCATCCTCAAAATCGCTGAATTTCATGTTTTATCCTTACCTCCTCCTTCATTAAGTTTATTCAACCCTCAAAACACTATAAATTGTTCCACCAAAATAGATTAGGATTCAATAAGTTAATCTAACCCCCGAATTATCCCACCAAAATAGTTTAGATTTAATCAAAGGGAGAAACTTAGTATTATTCTTGAAATACTAATATTAAAATAGTTAGCAGTTAAATTTGAGATTTTATTTTGTTTTCATAATTTATATTATTATCTTAGGAATAATCTTCAATTACTCAACTTAAACAGTCTAATACATGTAACATTTTTCGTTTGCGAAAATATTGTTTGTATGTTTGTGTAATATTTAACTTGTTTAAATGTAATATCTAGATGTGTTGGCTATATTTATTAAATGTTATATATGAACAAATAAAATGTTATATAAATGCTAATAAAATTTTAAATTTACTAAAAAAATGATGCATCACTAGTCAAGCGCAAACTGAAAAGAGTAATTCTACTATTTTTATTTATTTATTTATTGTTCTTGTTTTGAGGGTTTTTAAAAATATTTTTGTACTCTTTTAAGATAAAAATTTTAAAAATACTCTCAATATAATTTTTAAAAAAATTATATTTTTTAAAACAAAACCATTTTCACTTATTTTGTAAACGGCTACGGACGGTTTTTTATCCCCGGTTCATCGTGAGGCGAGCCACCTGGGCACAGAATGGAAGATTTTGACGAAAGGGTAAAAAAAAATTTCAAATTAAGTAAAAGTCTCTCTTTTTTTTTTTAAACCAAGAAAATACGTTTTTCTATGCAGGTAAACTGTCTCAGTTTTTTTCAAAAAAATAAGAACCTCAACAGGATTAAAAAAAAACTGAAACTATTTTAATGTCTAAAAAACTTTTTTTTGTGTCAAAAATTGTCTAAAAAAAAGAAATCATTAACCAAAAAAATTTTTTTCAAAAGGTTATTTTTAAAATCCCCCAGAAAAAGGGCAAAAAAAAATTTCAAATTGAGCTAGTCGGAGGTGAACTTGGAACTCCATCCGTAATTCCCATTTTCGTTTCACTGTTCTGACTAAAACCTACACTCTCATTCGATAACTTCACAACTATCCATTTCTCAAAGCATGTTTGTGAAGCTCCAGTTAGATACTCATACTGGTTGCTTCCCACTGCTAGGTTCGACCGAGATTTTGCCCAGAATAGGACTTTCAGTTTCTCCTATCGAAATGCTCGAATCCATCAACAAAGACAGAAGAAAACAGCAGAAACTTTTTCAAACAAATCCCACTCTTGACAGAACAAATGGTGGTCTTGTTCACGACCCTGCGTTGAAGAAACACCGCTTAGTTGAGAACCCAGATGGAGAAAAGAGAGAGAAATCTTGGGATGGTGGTGGAATTGCAAATAACAGAAGTTCTGGTTTGGAGTTGTAGCGAGATTTTGGTGTTAAGAAAGTGCGCTCCAACTGTTCGACAAAATGGGTTTCTTATGGGGGACGTATTACGGCGATTTTGCAAGCTTTGGATGAAGTTAAGGACTTGGCGACGCTTTAAAGCCATGGGAAGAGAATCTTAATAACAAGGAAAGGAGCATTATTTTGAAAGAACGAGTGAGTTGGGAGAGAGCTTTGGAGATCTTTGAGTGGTTCAAGAGGAAAGGTTGTTATGAACTGAATGTCAGTCACTACAACATTATGCTTAGAACTCTCGGGAAAGGGAGGAAGTGGAGCCGTGTTGAGGGCCTCGGGGAAGAAATGCGTGTCAAGGGAATTATGCCGATTAATTCGACATATGGAACTTTGATTGAGGTTTATAGCAAAGGCGGGCTTAAGGAAGAAGCGCGCTTTTGGCTGGAGAGGATGAATGAGCGGGGAATAGAACCTGACGAGGTTGCTATGGGGATTGTTGTTCAGATGTATAAGAAAGCGGGAGAGTTTCAGAAAGCTGAGGACTTTTTTAAGAAGTGGTCGCTCGGTGAAGTTTTGAGAAAAGAGGGTGATGCTATGAATGTTGCAAGTAAAATCGAGGGTTCCTTGAATTCAAATGTTAGGGTTCCTTGAATTCAAATGTTTGTTTAAGCTCGCACACGTACAACACATTGATCAACACGTATGGAAAAGCCTGGCAACTCAAGGATGCGTCAGAAGTGTTTGCGTGGATGCTTAGAGAAGGGAAAGCTCCAACCACGGTTACTTTCAATACTATGATTTACATATGTGGCAACAATGGCCAGCTAGAAGTGGTGAATTCACTTGTGCGGAAGTTGGAAGAGCTTCGGTGCCCACCCGACACGAGAACATATAATATCCTAATTTTTCTCCACACTAAGCACAATAATATAAACATGGCAACAAATTACTTTAGAAAGGTGAAAGAGGCCTCCCTGGAGCCTGACCTTGTAAGTTACCACACACTCTTGTATGCATACTCGATAAGACAGATGGTTTGCGAAGCAGAAGACCTCGTAGCAGAGATGGATTTGAGAGGCCTTGAGATTGATGAATTCACCCAATCGGCCCTGACTAGGATGTATATAGAAGCTGGAAGCCTTGAAAAATCACGGTTATGGTTCAGAAGGTTTAATCTTGCAGGCAATATGACATCAGAGTGCTATGCTGCCAACATTGATGCGTACGGAGAGCTTAGGCATATTTCGGAAGCTGAGAACATTTTCCGTTGTTACCAAGAAGGGAATAAGTTGAGCATGCTCAAGTTCAACGTGATGATTAAAGCTTATGGGGTGGCAAAGTGCTATCATAAAGCGTGCGAGTTGTTTGATAGCATGGAGAGTCGTGGTGTAATTCCCAACAAATGTAGGTATAGTTCTCTCAGACAAATTTTGGCCAGTGCTGACATGCCGCATGAAGCGACATTGTATTTGAGGAAGATGCAGGCTTCGGGGCTGTTAAGTGATTGCATACCATATTGCACTGTGATATCAAGCTTTGTAAAGTTGGGCTAATTGGAAATGGCATAGGAACTTTATAAAGAGATGGTTGGATTTGGTGTCCAACCTGATGTTATAGTCTTCGGAATATTGATAAATGCTTTTGCTGATGTTGGTTGTGTCAAAGAAGCTCTTGGCTATGTCGGCAATGCAGTTATATACAACTCTTTGTTCAAGCTCTACACAAAAGTTGGCTTCTTGAAAGAGGCACAAGAAACGTATAAACTTCTCCAATTATTGGAGGAAGGTCCTGCTGTATATTCCTCAAATTGCATAATTGATCTTTACAGTGAGCGATCTATGGTTCAACCAGTGGAAGAAATCTTTGAGAGCTGAAGAGAAAGAGGGCTGCAAATGAATTTACATTTTCAATGATGTTGTGCATGTTCAAGAAAACTGGAAGGTTTGAGGAAGCCAAAATAATTGCAAACCAAATGAGAGAAAAAGGGCTCTTGACCGATTTGCTGAGTTATAACAATGTGCTTGGATTGCATGCCACGTGTGGAAGATTTAAGGATGTGGTAGCAACTTTCGGAGAAATGATGAAAGCTTTACGTTCAAATCTCTTGCCGTTGATCTGGTGAAATCTGGGGTTCCAAAGCAGGCTGTGGGCAAACTTGAAGTGGAAATGAAGAAGGATGCTTGAAATGGATTAAGGAAATGGGCAACTTTCTGTGGTTGGGTTTGATGATTATGACGATGATGTATAGCTAATCTCGCTGCAAATTGCATTTCGATTTTCAAGTGTGGACTATGAAGTTGAGATGAGGGAAGAAAAACTTGACATGAAGTTGAGAGTGAGGGAAGAAGGCATAGATGGCACAGACTGGCCGACATTATATTCTTAAAACCAACCCAAGCACTTGTAGCATATGACCTTAGCCGTTGGTCCTGAATCATATATTTGCTTGTACATCAAATTCTAGTGCTTAATCTTGTCTTAAAAAAAGTGGATATCCCACAATTCATGACATAGTTGGGCAAGCATTTATCAATTTATCAAGTTTTCTTGGTGACTCATAACTTCGTTATTACTGTCCCCGAGGACTCAATGAGACAGTATTATGTCTTCTAGCATGTAATCTATTGGGTGTCCTATGTCAACATTGCAAAATTTTAGAGGGTTAAAAACCATATCAAGTTTTGATGCCTAACTAACGTGGGACTCCACATTTAGGCTTATTCTAACAAAATCTAAATGTTAATAGGTATATTTTGAGCATCAATTTCTCATTCACATGATTACTATTTTAAGCATATAAATATATGATTTCGGTCTCCTTACGATGAAGAACACAAATCTGACAAGACCTATCAATTTTATAAAGTGGGTTTCACTTAAAATTACGCTACAAAATGACTCCTCAAAATGGTTATTAATCATTTTTTCCAACATAGTATACTTATCTCATCATATGTACCATTGCAATTAACAGGTAGTAGGTCATAGAAATAGAGAAACAGAGAATGCACCTATGATCATGCTTAAAGAGGTAGGTACAATCAGCTGTCCTTTCACATTTTTTCTATTACTAATCAGAAATGCATGCGAGTCTTCCGCTTTTTATATTTTTTTAAAGATAATATTGTGTAATAGTTATATATACACATCTTAAAATAATATAACACGTATGATACATCTAAGATTATACAATGTTATACAAAGGAAAAAGAAATAAGAAAAAAAAAAAGAAAAAAATGATAAAAGAAAGAAAAGTAAATAGAAAAAACATAGGAGAGATCTCTTGTCACCCGTTAGATAGAGTATCAAAATATATAGGCTCACTTTTATATAAGTAATAGATAAATCATAGATGGAAAATACATATGCGTGTATGTAAGATCTCAAGAGTTCTATATTGGAGTCCTTGGTTTTACTTTTGAGACATTTAAATTACTGTAGTAGTGGAAATAATATTGTTACTCGGTTGTCCCCTTGAAGAGTCTTCTATAACAAAAACAAGAACTATGCATGTGATGTATTGGTGTTGTATGTGTTGACTTTTGGCCCCAAAAAAAAAAAAGTCAAAGTCCCATATTGGTTTGGGGGCAAAAGAAGAAGGGTTTAAAAATTATATAAATAACTCACGGTCTTGGTCTTTTATTTCAAATTGCCTTATTCATAAGCATTTCAGCCATTGATTTCATACAATGAATTTCTTTTTAAAAATTAAAAGTCTATTTTGATAAACATCAAGAAAAATGTTAATATACGATTGCCAAGTCAAAGATTCTGAAAAGAAAATAAAAAAATACATTCATTATACAATCAATAAAAAAGTGGTTTTTCAGGCCAAATTGATGAGTTGTTACCCAAATCTTATGAATTAAATTTATTTCCTCTGATTCAATTTGTTTGTATCCTATTGTCATATATATATCACATTTTATTTGTTTCTATTGTAAAAAATTTATCGCCTCAAATAATAACAACTAGAATAGGATATTATTAAAAAAAGGAAAAGAAAGAAATATTAAAAATCGAAGACTTTGAAAGTGATCCAATGCTCTTTTTGCAATTAAGCCACAGGTCTTTGCCGTGCTTTAGTCAACTTACAGCCAACTTTGCCCATTAATCTTTTCAAGCAATCACATAATGACAATAAATCTGATTCCCCCATAGAGACGCAAAAGCAACAATAAGAATTATCAGCTGCGGTTTTAGGTTGTCTTCGTAGAGCTACAATAGGATTTACTGTTTAAAAGTCTTCTTGAGAGAGAGTTGGGCACCACTCCTTTTTCCTTTAGTTCCAAAGCCCGGTGCTAGTGTTGAAAAAACAATAGCAGCAGAAATTTTAAAATTTTTAATCAGACTATTTTTTAAAACATAAATTTGATACGCTATATGCATAAATTAACCAGATCTTACTAATATTTGTATGTCGAAGAGCTTCTGCAATCTGTGAATAGAAGAACATTCTAGAAGAGCCTTAATAAACTCTTCTTCTTTGCTATTCTGTATCCACGATCGGAATGTGTATGGGCACATTTTGTACCATTCTTCCTTCGGTGACTTTTCTTCCAACAAATTGAAAAGACCGAGAGCAAAGGTTCGTGATTGTAAGCAAAAGCTCGCAGGGAGTTTCGAAGTATCTAACACAGGAGTACTCACTTTTAATTTCTCAATTGATCTTAATAACTCAGAAAACTCACTCCTTATTTATAGAAGTCGTCCCCAAGGTTGATCATTATCAGATAAAGTCTCAAAAAATGAATTTAGATTTATATATGATAAAATCGAGTCTAAAATGTGTGATCAAATTATCATTAGATCGATAGGCCAAACTAACAGATCGGCCCATCGAACTTGCTCCATCGACAGGGCGAACTAACTAATTGGTTTGCCGAACTTGTGATAATATGATCCCCAACAATCCTTTATTTCCCACCCAAGATTCTTTAGATAGAGCGTCAGTTTTAATTCAAATAACCCAATAAAGAAGTTATCTGATTAAAACAGTCATATCTAGATAATCTCTAGGAAAATAAATATTTCCGATAATTCAATAAGCTTATCTTGAATTAATTTACAAAATTAATTCAACCGATAAACAGACATGAATTATCTGATCTTTTTGAATTTCAGCAAATCTAATAATTTAACATAAGTCATCAATTTATTGGAAAAGCACGACGTATCATTACAGGATTTATTATGAGCTAGCGAAAGGGACCTAATGGACATATATAGTTCAAGCTCCGATAATTATAAAATATAATATCTCACATACACATTTTATAATTATCAACTCTAACGCTACTCCATTAAAAGCTTAGAGCTACACTCTTGAACTACATAAAATTAAGAAACCTAAATTAGCTAAATGTCCATGACATATCATGATGCATCGTATCCCCATAGGATATTCATAATCAGCTTAAGGATAAATTCTATCTTACCTTTCTGATTACTTTTATCTTCGTTCCATTAGCTCATCATTGGAAAACTTACTATTCCAAGATAGTATATCATTTGATTACACTAATGTATCCAAATGGTTGAGTGTTTCAGTTTTTCAATTACAGGATAATGCATATAAGAGGATATCATTGACTCCACCAATGAAGCTATGGATTCTGTATCTATGAATAACAAGTCTACGCTATCAAGAGTCATGTTTTTAACGTACGGGTATGCGTACTATGATAAAATCACGATGTCATCCTTTGGTACATCAAAAGACATAAGTCAAGACAACAGGCCCATTAGTCATTTTAGGATTAAGATACAACACATATGATTGTTTAAAGTGAATTAATTTGCCCAGACAGAATTGCTAATCCAAATGAATTCCACTTTATGTTCCGATCTAATACATTGACATCTATGACAATGTATTAATGTTTTTATTCATGGAGTCCAACTTTGATGGCCAAGACATGCCATCTTCCATTGGGGATATAAACAACATAACAATCTTTGCATGAACAAAGTGCTCAACTTTATTTCCTCAATTGCGGATCTTATAATTTAGACTTTCATCTTTAAATCATGTCTTCTACGTAATCTGTCCATCATATACCTGATTCTCAAAGGTTTAGACTGTCAGTCTTAGACTTTTGTTTGCTTATCATATATTCAACAAATATGAATATAAAGAGGACAATTATTGGTATATGACTAATAAAAAATCTTTATTGATAAATGTCTCCAAAAACATATTACAACATTCTACTCTTTAGGGCATACTTGTCTAATAGTCAGGACTCGGGCCTGCGAGAGGGGACAATCTGTGTTTAGGTATGGAGAGGAGGTGAGCCACGAGAGGGTAAGGGCTGTCATCTCCCAAGTGTTAGATTTGAATCATAAATATGATTTACTATTGTATTTCTAAATCCCAAGAACCATCATGACAAATTATTGAGAATAATAGTTGAGAATGTGTACTTGAATCTATGGTGATGAAATTGAGAGTGATGGAGTCTTCTATAGTCAAATCCATCTCTAGTGTTAAAAGATTCACTCTTTTTAATGGGGAAGGGAAGAGTGAAGCAAATTGTACATGTGATTTAATTTGGAGACTACAACTCCTTTATATACTAAGTCAAAATAGCATCCCATCATTTCTAATTTGGCTAGTATTAGGTTTCTATATATTTAAAGCTTATACCCAATAGATATCCCTAGAGCCCAAAATACTGGGAGTTTTACAAATATGTCGTCTTTTGATGCTGTGGATTGAAATATGCCACACACAAAAAAAAAAACTCTTTGAAAATATGTCACAAATCACTTTCTTTAATAATTTTGCTATTATATTGATTCTTATGAGTGGTATATAGTGTAAAAGTTTTTTTCCCAGATGACAAAAGTCAATCCACTATTTAATAAGGTGACATTGTTCATAAATATCTCCAATATACTAGATTACTTATTTGGCCCTATTAAATTAGATAACCATAATATAATTGTCATTTAAATATGTATGCTCATAATAAGATATTAACCCAACATTGGAGTGTCACAAAGAGGCCGACGGTCTATTGGGCTGACGAAAGCAGGAGTGGTTGGTGCGGCTGGCTATAGCGACAACTGTGGATCTCAAGGCAGATATGGGGCTATGCTTTAGGAAAAAGATCCAAACCAAGCGGGAAGAAAGGGAGAGGCGGTGGGCTTGGATCTAGGTCTGGGTTGTAGTTGAGGGAAGATGGAAGAAGAGGTCGGGACTTGGGCTTTGGCTGCAGACGAAGAATGTGGGAGGGGTGGAGGGGCCTGACTTTTGATGGCTATGAAGCCGAGCTTGCTCCATCGGTTTGGTGTTCAGAAACGACAAGGAGGGTAGAAGAGGGGTGGACCGCTGGCAATCGATCTAGTCCATATAGCCAGAAACGAAAGAGACGACATCGATCATGGTCAACACGCGGGCTGGTCTTTGCCTCGCTTTTGTTTGTATTTTATTTTTATTTTTTTTATACTTATGTAATAAAGGAGGTGGTTTCCCCTCCTTTTATTGTTGTGCTTATGTCTCCTCCACCCTTAAATATCAGGCTAGATGGTTTGTCTAGGCCTGTTGTATGCGCGCTAGTCGTGTTGGGCTTGGATAGGGCCCCTTGGGGTCTAAGATAATGCTCATCCAGAGCCCGTTTTAAACAGCTGTAAATAGTAATCGATCATTTTTCAAGAAGAGTCCTCTCTATTAAATTAGGGTGCGGTTGTATTGTTCAGTTGTATGAGTGGCAACCCTTGGCTTTAGTTATGTGTTGTATATCTTGCCCTTTTGTGGCCCTTTACGAAGTTTTTATAGCCAAGTTTATCTTAAAAAAATAAGAATATCCAAAAAAAAAAAAAAAGTTGTTATTATCTTAAAAAAAAAGGTGCTATAACTATATATTTTATGAATGATGGAGATCAAATTAAGGACCCTATTTACAAACTATAAGCACGAGTATTACTCGATTGCAGTATAAGATTTTGAACTCTTAAAATTCAATTTCCACATATTAATTAACAACATGAATCAGTAACTAATTCATCACACTAGCTTGTGTTAAAAAAAACAAACAAACAAAAAAAGAAAAGAGAAAGAATTAAAATCACACTAGAACCAAACTAACGAAAATCTTCATTTACAAATAATAATAATAATAATAATAATAATAATCTTCCGTTTACAAAGATGAATAGCCCGCCGTCCGTACAAAACCATTTCCGGTATATCATGACTCGTTTCCGCGCTTTCGCTTCTCTCCGCTCCCAAACGGCGTCGTTTCATCACGCTTAAGCTCTACAACGCGAAGCTTTCTCCCCGATTAAGCTCTAAAACGGCGACGTTTTGGACTACCCGACCGCGTCCTCTACTCACTGTTTAAGCCTTTAAGGTGCTCAAACGGCGTCGTTTGTCCATGACAAACCGCCCTCTCCGAGCCTGGCCTTGAGCTCCTCCCATTGCTTCTCCCCCATCGCTGCGCCGCCCTCCGCCACCTTAACCTCCCCCATCACCAGCCCCGGCGCCACCTCCATCGCCGCAGCCACAACCACCACTCTCCCCTTCCCCATCCCCACACTCCACCCCTTCCCTCTCTCCGTCCTGTACCCCAACACTTCCCCGACCTCTTTCGCCTTCTCCATCGCCTCCTCCGCTGCCATCCCCGTCGCAAACCGCCTCTCCTTCCTCCCCGACGCCTCAAACAGCCCCGACAGATCCAGCCCCGACGACAACGATATTATGTCAAATGCGTTCGCCGCCAAACCAATACTATTCTTATCATGATCGCACTTATAAACCCCGAACATCGGACTCTCCGGCTCCGGTGGCAGCGATTTCTTGAACCACGGCAGCTCCGCCAGCCTCTCGATGCTCAATCTCGTGCTAGGATTTGGATCAAGAAGATTGTAGATGAGTTTCCTCGCCGTCTTCGAGATTGAATCCGGGAGATCGATCTCGCGGCGGTGGATCTGCTTGCACATCCCGGCGAGGTTCGTGTCCGGGAAAGGCAGCCGGCCGGAGAGCATCACGTGGAGGATCACGCCGCAGGACCAGGCGTCGGCCTTCGAGCCGTCGTACCCGCCGCGGCGTCTAAAGATGATTTCCGGAGCCGTGAACGCCGGCGTGCCGCACGCCGTGTGGAGCATCCCGTTCTTGATCCGCTCCGGCAAGGCCGAGAGGCCGAAGTCGGAGACCTTGAGCTTGCCTTCGTGGTCGAGGAGGAGGTTCTGAGGCTTGACGTCGCGGTGAGCGACGCCGTTTCGGTGGCAGAATCGGAGAGCGGAGACGAGCTGCTGAAAGTATCGGCGGGCTTCGGATTCCTTCATCGTCTTCTTTCCTTTAATCTTCTTCAGGAGCTCGCCCCCGGCGGCGAGCTCCATCACGAGGAAGATCTTGGTCTTGGTGGCCATGACCTCGTAAATTCTGAGGATGTTAGGGTGTTGCTTGAGACGGCGCATCGCCTCTATCTCGCCGATGATAAGCTTCTCCATGGCGGCTTCGAAGGTCTTCGACTTCTTGTCGATGATCTTGACGGCGACGGTGGAGCCGTCGGAAAGGGATTGGGCCTCGTAGACCTTGGCGAAGCTGCCGGAGCCTAAGAACCGGCCCAATCGGTACTTGCCGAGGATGGTCCTGGCGTTAGGCGACGGCGGAGGAGACGGAGGAGGTGGTGGGACCCCTGCTCGCTCCATTTGGTTGTCAAGGAAAACAGGAGAAGACCTGAACGGGGACAAGAGGAATTTGCGCTTGTGGAGTTTGGTTATATAGTGAGGAGTTCAATTTTTTTTGGGTTTCCAAAACTAACCTTTTTCCCTTTTTTTTGGTTGGTTTATTTGTTTTGTTAAGTTGGCTGTTGGTTTAGTGGTTTTTAGTTAACATGTTCATTTACTTCCTTTTCGATCCTCTTATTTCGGATCTCTTATTTTCTTTTCCAAAAAAAATGGACGTCAAAAGTTAATTGACGTGAAAAATAACCAGCATATTCGCATAACTCAGAGACCTACTTTTAACTCATAAGTTGTTAATAACTAGCATATTTCAATTAACACAAGGTGTTTTGGTTTGAATCAATTAATTTAAACTCAAGATATTAAAATTGTCACGTGTGACAGTACAAAGCAAAAATAAATTACTGTTTAAAACTTTCACATATTATAATTAGTTTAAATTAATGCTTGTGAAACACCCTATAAGTTGATACCTATTGGTAGCTAGTAATTTTTTCCTCCACCAAACAACAAGAAAAAAAATCCTAGTAAATTTTTCTGACACAAAAAAAAAATTGTAATTTTGTCCGGTTTTAAGTATTTTACTCTAGCCCAAGAAATAGAATTTGTTCATTTCTCTGGTAAAGTTCCTCTATATGGCAAAGCATAAGTTTATATTATTAGTTTAGTAATAGACGATTTGTGTAGTTTTATGTGATCTGTCATAGAATTATTATTATTTTCTTGAGACGAATAGTTTTTTTTTTTTTGAAGGGGAAGACGAATAGTAATATTAATTGTTTGTATATTGTGCTTTGTTGAAAATATTGTTTATTATTCCTTTAAAAAAAGATATTATTTATTATCAAGTTATTGCAAGGTTTATTGTTTATTGTAATGTAAAAAAAAAAAAAAAGGTGCATGTATTCTGATCTCCCTACAACACCAAGTGCATATGTACGTACATGCATGTATATTTTGAGAATTAAAAAGTTTACATACGAAACTAATCTCATGACTTATGCGATATAATATTTTAATAAATTAGGAATATCAAGCAAGTTTCCTTTCTATTTTTCAATTCCTTGTTAGTCTTAAATTCTAATTAAATTAAACTTAAATATGGCCTCCATGCTTGTTATTTTATATAAAATCCACCCACGTTTTAAAACCATTAATTTTGGTGTTGTATATATATAATGTGATACATAAGCACCATCTTAAAAGCTTTAGCCTTTTCAAATAATTTTACATAAATTTTTAACATGCCAAAATATGCACAAACAGCTGGAAAACACTAATAAATAATAATAAATAGTATTTGGAATTAAGAAATATTTAGAATATTGTTGGTGGTGGATCATAAATAATAATTGGAATTAAGAGGGAAAAATTAGTTAATGGTCAAAATGCACCACATAGAGGATTTAAAAGGAATTATGCTCCGTTCGACCAACCATAGCCCTTGTTTCCTCGCAAGTTGGGGGGACGAATAAAAAATCAAAGAAAGCAAAACAAGACTGCAGATACAAGACAGGTCATAAAAATTGAAAAAAAGGCATCTCATATATAGTTGCACTAAACCATCAATTAAAGACAATAATGTTAAGGCTATTAATCAATTACCAATGCAATAATCTTTGCCTTGTAAATAAACAAAAATATCTCTTTGTTGAAAGCGAACCCACAACAAATCACCTTTATAGCCCACTATTCCTTCCAATTAAAAGAGATTTGCACATATATATATATATATATATATGTATATAATATGACTAACTTTAGAGAAGGGAAAAAGAACACCACGTATGACCGGAAACAGATCAAAAAGAAAAAAGGAAAAAAGTGGAAGTAGAATAAAAAGAAAATAGTGAAGTATTAACTGGCTATCACTAATCAAAAACATATATATAAGAATTAATGGACCGTCTTGGTTCAACTTGGCCCCTTTAAGTAGGGACATTAATTAATTAATTGATTAAATGTAACATATATGAGAGAAGAGTTTTAATACCAAAGTTTAAACCATATATTGTAGTATGTGAGCTTTACACTTTAGAATATTTTTGCTTTACAGTATTACAACATATAAGAGCTTTATACTATTTACGATTAGAATATTAATTGGATGTTTGGAAAGTATGGTTATGGTTAGAATTAATTTGGTTAAAAATATTGTAGTATATTACAGCTTTATATTGCAACAATTTTTTTACTTTTTATTCTAGCTGTTAAAAATTTTACAATATTATTGGTTAAAAGCAAAAGTCAAACATCTTATTAAAATTTAAACTGCTTTGCTAAACATGTTTATAGTTGGTTTTGACTAGGCTCGTAAGGAATATGAGCATGACCCTTCTCGTTGTTTTCCTCGAACTTTCATTATTTCACGGGTTAAGTGAACGGTGCAAGCTTAGCTCAAGTTGCAGTCTAACCTTTTACATGGTCAAATATAGTTTCATAAAAGTGGCTGCTGCGCAAGTTGCTGATTGCTACTCATTTTAAGCACGTGTTGAGGAAAATTCAAAAAAAGATAAAAGGGGCTTTTGCGTAATTTAACAAGATTTTGAAGCGAAGTAATGACCCAAGAGTTTAAGGGTGTGTTTGATTTGAGCACTTTTTTTACTTAAATCACAATTTAAATCATTTTGTTACAACATTTTCTCTTATAAAAATTTAAATTTTTATTTAAATATTTTATGTAAATACTTAAACGGACGTCACAAAAATAGCGAACGTTTTGTGTTGTTTCTCTTTCTTCTTTTCTAGTCTGACTTGTTTTCCTTTTGTAGGGTCCACCGTGGACGTCTGCTGTAGAGAGAGAAAGAGTGTTACATGCTATGTGTACGAGCTATAAAAAGCATGACGAGCTCCTCCAAGCCATGCGCAAATTATGTAATAAAATATATCCCATAATTTTATGCGAATATTATGTTGTATAATATTAGGGGAAGTACGAGATCAGATGACATTATTTTGAGCAATTTTATTTAATTTTATAGGTTATAAATATATTATAATAAAACAATAAGATTTAGTTAAAAAATACACTATATATTAAATTGAGGTTTATAATTTTATGAGTAATGAGATTTTAATTTTATAAAAATAAAATAATTTTTTAATTATTTTTTCTTTTGATTTTTTTTTCTTTTATAGGTGAAGCATATGTTTGCGTGTTCAGAAAAAAAAAAGTAAAATATTTTGGTATATTCATGTTAATAAAACACGCCTCAAATAAAGTTTAGTGAGCCAAAATAACAAAACATTAAAAAAACGAAAAAGGAATCATTGAAGAAACTAATACCATTTTCCTTAAAAAAAAAGAGAGAGAACGAACTAATATTTATTCTAAAAAATACAATTTTAACGAGTCTAAGTTTCAGTTGGGTTTTAAATCTTTAAAAAAAAATCCTCTTGACCATCTTCACCAAATTATGATTAGTAACTAACTTGAAGCCTTAAATTTAAAATTAGTAGGACTATTCCCATGCTTTTGAATATATATATATATATAAAGAGTACATGAGCATTTATCGACCAATTTTTATTTCAGTTTTTTCTTTCTTTTGGAACGAGTAGAGAAAATATTCCTACTACCAATTTCCTGCTATATTAACCTCGTGGCTATCCATTTTAACATTCACTTGCTAATTTGCTTTGAGATTTTTAAGCATTGCATTTGCCAAATAATTTAGTAAAAAATTTCTATTCACACTTTAGATGTTATTATTTATCTAATTTTAATTACTAGTTGATGTGACAATGCATTTAGCGATTTCTGATTGCTAACAAGACATGCCTGATTAATTCAAATATCATTTATTGATTAAAGTCTAATATGTCAATCGTCACGCAAGAATTTCAATTTTTATGTCAACTATTTGATACACTTGCCAATATTGAATTGCAATATTTCTTTTAAGGAATGTAGCTTCTAATATTAATTGATATCAAGATGAAATTCAACTTATTAATGAAAAAAATTAAAAAGACGTATATTCACAAACCTTAAAAATTCTCTTAACTTCTAATTTGGCTTGGCTAAATTCTAATTAGATGATACTAATTAATAATCAAGTTGCATCTATGATGAGCACTTGGACACAAACAAAAAACCACTTCTTTACGGCTCATGTAGAAATTGATTGATCATTGATAGGATGTTAGACTTAAACACACGCATAAAAAGGAAAGGCAAAGTTGAATTTAATTTTCACTTAATTAATTAGAAATAAAAATGTCATATCATGGGTTAATTTGATTTCCGCTAATTATGAAAAAAAGTGATCAAGTCCCATGGAAAGCCGATGGTTTTGGGGGCTTTTTACATTATAATAAAACTAATCATATGTATTTTCACTTTTTGTACGAAAAGGTCTTCTATTTCATTTCTTTTTTCCTTTGCCACTATGAAAAGCTTATATATATATTTTTTGTATAAAAATATAATTTATTTCCTTTTCTGCCTTACATGGACTATCTTTTGTTTTTTTTTTTTTTTATTTCCTATATTTACTTTTATCATTAATATTTTGTAGGGTTTTGAGCAAAAGCCAAAATGGCCAGTAATAACGCAAAGCAAACGCAGATAATTTATTGGAGGTTACCTCAGCTTTTACAATTTTATTATCAAAAAACCTAAAGCCGTTTACTTTATTTCCATTTGTGTTTTTCAAGTTTTATATATAGGCCAAGCAGATTCCTTCTAAATAAAAAACAAAAATGCAATGATGTATCAGATTCCTTTTAAATAAAAAAAATGCAATGATGTATAACCACCTAATTATAATAATGCAAATATATTAGACAAAAACATAAATAGCGATCCCTTGTGGTTATTTTAATTTTAAGTTGGTTTATTATTAGCGTGATTCCACTCTTCTCTTTCCTCTTGTTTTTGTCCCCAGTTATGTTTTTTTAAAAGTATTGTGTACATCAACTAAAATACAATATCAATTAAAATATTATATCACTTAAAAATATTTAAATTAATATGATATGATATTATTAAAGAATAAAAAAAAGGCAATTACTGTCTGATCAGTTATCATGTAGTTAACTTGTTTAGTAAAATAGTAATTGGCCCCTTCTCCATATTATTAGAGGAGACAAAAGACAAGAATAGGAAACAAAATTTTCATGCAACATTATATTAAGAATATAAACAACGAGTCAAATTAACGTCTTATCAGTGATCAAATGGTTAATTTGTTTAACAAAGTTGTAATTGGCGCCATCTCCATAACTATTAGAGAAAGTTTAAAACTTGACTTTTAAGACGCAGAAATTTTCTAATTAATTATATATAGGTGCAGATGGGCCACTTAGGCCACTAACTTGACGGGTTAAGTTCTCAGTGTCAAATATCAATGTATTTGCTGTCTTTTCAGTGAATATAATATGCTAGAAAACAAATGTTCAACTCGAACATTAATAAAGAACATCTCAAGTCGTGATTGTTACCCTTGATTAGAACTAGTGCTCCATTTTGGACCGTTGTTCTGTTGCTAATACGTAAGGAAGAAGCATATGATAAGCATGATTAGGTATGCACATGTTTTTATATTCTTGAGCATATTTTTTACACGATTTATTTGACTTTGGCACAAAATATAGGTACAATTGAGTTTTAACAAATTGGGGCAAGTACTTATGAAAATATACCTGGTACAATTTGTGTTATATATATATATATATATATATATATAAACTTTACCTCTATTCTTAGATTACCCTTTATATTATTAATTTTTTAATCCTTCTGACCCGTTAATTACAAAAAAAAAATAATTTTACAGAACCTTAAATCCCACATCTACACTACTTAACAATGTTTCCTGGCCGTGAGTTTCAGATATTCATAATATCAATCACGTACCAAAATGAAAACATAATCAAAAACTAATTGAGAGAGCCATTTCATATTCCTAGAATTACGAACGGGGAAAAAGTAACTCAATGTTTGCAGAGTACAAAGCATTCTTTATAGGAGGAATTCAAAGTAAAATGCGATAGATCCGACAACTTTTGCTTTTGTTTTTAAACAGTAAATAAAGAATAGTTCTTGTGTGGATAGTATATGTGAAAAAAGCTTTTTTAATTTTTGAAAAGTTTTTGAAAACTCTTTGATTAAATGAATAAAAAGCTTTCGTTGTCCTTATTAATAGGGTGTTTGGTAGGGTGGTTAGAATCGTTGGTTAAAACTATATTTACTGTAACATGTGAGAGCATTATACTGTAGCGATTTTTTTGATTTTTTTTATTTTAATATATGAGAGCTTTACATTGTTTATAACTGAAAAAAAGTGATTTTGAAACATTGCATAAGTGCTAATAAAGATTGAGCTGATAGCCTGCAAAGGGTTTCAAGTACTTAACATGAAACACATGTCACGCCCCGGAGTACGGGAGGTGACGTGGCGGAATGTTTAGATTAATTAAAAGAGAATTTAATAGAAATTAAGAGTTTACAAAAATCCAGTTAAGCAGGAAATAAAGAGATTTTTCCACCACATTTGATAAAGAATTTAAAATCATTAAACAAATAACAATAATTGAATAAAAACCGCGAATATGGGTTCCACAACCCACAACTTGCGCACACACATGGTTCTGACAATATCACAAATACAATTACAGTCCAAGTACAAATAAAGTTAAGTCTTACATGCCTTGATTAATAAATACAGAATGTAAATAAATTCTCCTATTGCTCCTGAGTTCGGTCCGAAGAATCTTCTCCAAACCTAAATGGGAAACCACCTAGAGGGGGGGGGGGATTTAAAACAGATAAAACGTGAGCGAAAGGCTCAGTAGGACTAAGTTTTATAAAATAATTTAATGCAAAGAAACATAACATTATCAGGAGTTATACAGAAAGAAACTCGAATAAATAAATAAATAAATTGAGTAGAGCCGTTCTGACACAGAACAGTCTACTCGTCAAATCAAAACACCAGTTTACATTTACCTAGGCAAACCATGAAATCACCACCGTAGTGGCCCAGCTGGGTTTCGGGACCTGCCCCCAAGGTCGATCACGACCCGATCTCTGATATGGCATCATGCCCATGTGTTTATTATCATCATCATTCAAAACCCAATTACCGAGTGTTGTCAATTACATTCATTATGAAATTCATTTCATGTCACGGTATATAAAAATATAACCGATAAAACCATTTTCAAACAACCGTTGAAAACATTTTGATAGAAATCCTTTTCAAAGCCAAATCATTTCAAAACCAGGCTACCAAAGAAATAGGATAGAAGTCCTACCTCAGTACTCGTGCCGGTACCCCACACCGTAATCCCGATCCGCTATACGTTAGCTCCACGGAACCACGAACAGTCCTAGATACAAACTAAGTCGATCAATATCTAGTTCGAGACATTCTATGTTACCAAATCATTTCATGATGTCCTAGTGCGCCATTTGTATCATTAAAATCATCCTATAAGGTTGGGATTTAAATCAGGGTTCAAAACAGTGAAATCGGGTAAAAATCACAAAATTTTCCATGCCTCGGTCGGCCTGCCGGACGCCCTGCTTCGGCCTGCCGAACTGTACAGTTCGGCCTGCCGGAAGCAAAGTTCGGCCTGTCGAACATTTCCCCAGATTCGGCCTGCCGGTCGGAAGAACACCGGCCTGCCGATCATCACTCTGGCCTGCCGAACATGAACTTCGGCCTGCCGAACTGGGAAGATCCAGAAATCCCAGCCACGGGTTTCTCGATCCCTAAAATCCAAATCTTGTTTCTAACCTATTTTTCTCAAATCCCAGGCATGAAAAACAACTATAGTTGATAGAAAAACATTCTAGAACATGTTTGGGATCATTTAAACAACATTTGAACTCAAAATCTTCAAAAATCCGAAAATGAGAAAAAGAGGAGAAAAATGAAAATCTTGAATCCAATCCGTTTTTCTTCAATCTAGGTTTAGATTTGTGACACCCGTTATTCTTCTAACGGGTATTGAGGTAATTAAATTAATTTTTAATGTATAAAAAAAAATTGCTTCATTTAAATTTATTTTATAATATTTATTTTTATCTATTTTTAAATTTTCTAAAATTCTCCTATATTTATTTAGTATGATTACTAAAAAGCCTTAGAACTTCTAATAAATCTCAAAAATGTCATATTGGCATTATGTGTGTTAAAGTCTTTAGATGAGACATAAGGATATCTTTTCCAACTACTCTTGACCCTCATTTTCTTTATTTCCTCCGTGACATGCTTCAACATGTCTCCTCTATAATTGTTTCTATCACTTCTTTTCAAAGACTTCATCTTTTCTTCCTTTTTCTTCCACGGTTCCCACACTCTTCTTCTCATTTCTTTGCTGAAGCAAAATACTTAGAGAACTTCTTCAAGGCAGCCATAAAAATCAGCCACCATCACCTCCATTTGAGCAAGAATTTCAGTCATACCGAAGTAAAGGAACCTGTTTTGAAGCCATTTCAAGCTTCCAACTAACCATAATCCGAGGTTAGAATCTTATGAACAAATTTAGTCTTTCATTTATAAATTTTCTTTTATACTAAAGGATTATTCAAATTTGCGTTCTTAAACCTAAGTATATGTTTGTTGCTATTTTAGAGCATATGTATGAAGTCTAAGTGTATATGCCCTAGACAGAAAATTTATATTGTTAAACTTTATAATACCTCTATGGGCAGTGGTTATTTCTTGAAATTCTAAGATTAAATTAAAATAAATTTTATGAATGTAGTTGTATGTTGTGCTTTAGTTTTAATTGTCCTTATGCACGCCTTAGGATCAAGGGAGTATGGAGCTAACGTTAATTGATTCCAGGATTAAGAGACTGTTGATAAGCTTGAAAGGTAGGGATTCTATTACTCATCTTTTGTGAGGTTTTTATAGAATTAAAATTGATTGTTTTGCCGCAATATATATATATCTATGTTGAACTGATATTATATGATTATCACATATGAAACTATGACATGGACTCGTCTTGTATTGTACGGCGAGGAACATAATGAATTGACACATGTTATAAATTGAGAAGCATGGTTAGGAAAACTGACTCTATTAATAATGATTTAATATAGAGAAATGGTGAGACATGAAGAGGGCGGCGATTACGTCCTTGGGCATGAATACCCTAAAAGGTAAAATAGGGGGAAGGTGATGACGCTTCCTTGGGTTGAAAGTCCCAGAACACACTGTACAGGAATCGATTTGGTGAGGACTCGGGGCTTGATGTCCCCTCACCGGAACACCCTTGGAATGTTTATAGGGTGATCAAGTGCGCCCATTTGAGTTTCGATGAGTTGAGTGATACTCAATTTAACATGGATACCTAGGAACAATGATGATTGGTAATATTTGTATAAATGTGTAATTATGACACTTGGTAATGATTAACTACGGTATCCATAAGATGTGATCATAATAAACCTCATAATCTGGAATATGATGTGACTTACTAACCATGCAGGTTTTAATGTGGTAATGATAAAAACCTAAAGGTGAGTAATGGCTTTCTCTACTGAGCATAGTGTTGCTCATACCCTTATGTTTATATCTTTTCAGGACTCACTAAGTGTGAGGTGGCTACGAGAAATATAGTTGAGGAAGTGATGTAGCTATATTACATTGGGACTGCTTCAATTGTTGAGAATGTTCTTCATGATAATGTAAGCATCAATTGTTACTTTCTGTGACTGTATTACAATGTGTTGAGGGTTAAAATGATGATGACAACAGTTTATATTATTAAATTTAAGGTGCTACATTAAAACTGTGGTTTATTTATCGTTTATATTTTTATTTTTGAGTTGAGAGTTTTCATTTAAGTCCCGGGCAAATTTTATTTTTAAGGTTTTACTTTTATTATTTATTTTTATTTTATCTCATTAAAAACTGTTAACCCCCATATAGGGGCGTTACAGAATTTTTGGTATCAGAGCCTAGGTTCGGTTAACCTAGGGAGTGTAGCACCACTTTAAAAAAATATATTTTTGAGATGGTTTTGAAGCTGAATTTTTATTGTCATCATCAAAATGAACCTTCACATTGATTTATACAGTCTAGAAGGATGTAACATGGAAAGGCCATAGAATGAAAATATCAATAGTTATATGAGTACAATAATTATATAGAAGGAAAGTATTAATAGTTATAAGGGAATGATAATTATATGGAATGAGTTTATAAGTAGAATGCTTATGAGAGATTCGTATAATATTTGGATCTATAAGCATATCTAATTCGTATAAACGATGAGAAATTCGTATAGATACGAGGATTTAAAAGCCTTTTGTCTCGTGAAAAACAATAAGAAATATAAGGCTTGATTTATTGATTTTAAAGTTTGACATAGATATGCCAAATTTTTCGTAATTGATTCAAACCTAAGTAATGATTATGTGTGGATTCGATGGAGCACATAAGTGTCAATGTCTTTTCTTAAAAGTTCTATATATTTGAGGAATATGATATAAGTTGGGAATCATGGTATTGAATCTTGAGAGAGATAAATGTTAGACTTTTGGTCTGTTGAGACTGTGTAAAGTCTAGAATGCATGAATCTCAAAATTGGAATATTTCGTTACGTACATTGTATTTAAGTGTATCAGTGAATCTTTTGGTTACCTAAGGTTTTGTTATATGAGGAAATTATATATTGTATGAGTAGAATTGTGGGGATTATAGATGTTCTTAAGTAGTAACATCAAGTGTCTTTGTTCATTGATATGGTCTACGTTGAAAGACGTAAATCGTATTGATTTCAAGGTTAGTCGCATTCTAAACCCTTGGTAGTAATGATGATGAATCCATTGATAGATGTTGAGTATTAGGAATAACATATGGGTGTATGCATTGTTCAATAAGGTTTTGATTAAAACAAAATTATTTGAGTTGCTGGAAGATTATGTTGTTATGAAATGATTTTAAATATCATTCAGGAAGATCCTTGTTGTCGTTAAATTAGATTTGTTGTTCATAGTTAACTTTATCTATAGTGGGCTTTAAATTGGGTTTAAGATTTATACAAATTGGTTTTCAATTTTATGTTTGTTATTTAACTCGTTCTAAATGTGTTAAGGCCCGAAACAACCTGACCATTTTCAACTAAGAACATTTGGGCCTAGTTTAAATCCTAAATCAGTTTGATTCACACTGTCTCTCCCACGTGGTCTCTATACGTGTCATATACAGTGGTTTAATTAATGTTTACAAATACGTTTACTGTGCATAGGAGCTTATTTCTCCGAGTTCACTTTTTCTCTCTTAATTTGTTATTTTCTCTCTAAATCGCAAATCCTCTTCTTTTTCATTAAAAATTCTTCTTTTTCTCTAAAAGAAGAAGGAATTCTAGGATTCTGCAATTTACTATCTTAATTTTTCCTTTCTATTTACTCTTCTTTCATCTCATCATGGACCCAAAGTACCAACACCTGAGAAAGTATTTCCCATCACTCTCCCAAAAGATTCTTAGAAAGAAATACAAGGCTAGAATTACTCGGTTGTGGATTCTTATGCGTTTTGGCATCCCTTGTGATGTGAGAATGTTAATAGAGGGAAAAATCCGTCCGAGTGACTTTAGTCAAGATGTCGGTTTACCAGGAACAGGTACCAGTCGTAGTGCAATGAAAAGAAGAGCTCGTGCCATCGTGGTCACTTGTAACAAATGTGGAAGACAAAATTGTAACGGTAAATGTACTTCACCTGGTTATATGTCTACGAATAGAGATGATAAAATAAGGTTTTGTAGGGATGGACTTTCAAAGGAGAACTTGGATAGCATCCATCCTCCTCTCCACGGTCACCCTAGTGGATATGTTCAAGGAGCTATTTTTAAACTCTGGCCTAAATTTTATACAGAAAGACAACGCCTCAGGAATATGGTATTTTTAGATCCTGTTTGCCAAGCCATAAGAAAACTGGATGGGGAATAAGTCATCGCTCTATAAAGGTTATTTAGTCTTTACTTATTTGAAGTAGTTTTAGCTGATGTTCAACAGTTTGTGTTTTTCTTTTACTCAAAATATTTGCTTTTGTGTTTGAAATAATTGTGATTATTAGATTGATACAGTAAGTGTTAATATCTTATTTAATTTATGATTTTCTTAAATATATATATAATAAAATATATTATCTTATCAGACACGTCACATACGGTACAGTAATATGTTTGAATTTTGAAAAGCTTATCTAGATATTTCAAGATTTGTGTCTCAAATTTCAAAAGTTCTACAGTATTTGTCGTTTATATTAAATTTCTAGACTTGGTGTATATTTGTCAAAAAGTCTACAGTTGTGTCATGAGGGTCTTCTGTCGAATTGTTCTCAATTGTCAAAAGTTATACAATTAGAGTCTAATCTTTTTCAAAAAGTGAATCAAATTTTCTGTAAACTATCAATCACCTTATCTTACTTTCTTATCCGCACAAGATTTTGTTTAAATCTTTGGATTACCTTTTCATTACCTACTTGTCTATCTCTTTAGCCCTTTTTGTATATTTCTCATCTTTAAAAACTCATGTAGAACCCGAAGTCTAAGTGGAGCAGACATTAAGCAACCACTTCTATAAACCAAATATGTCTACCTCCCAGTCCACGAAGAAAATAAAGAATGTCTGTGTCTTTTGTGCTTCCAGCCTTGGAAAAGATAAAGCTTATTTAGAAGCTGCAAATCACTTAGGGCAAGTCCTAGCACGCAAGAAGATTAACATAATCTATGGGGGTGGTAGTATAAAAATGATGGTAAATATGGCACTAGCAGCTAGGTCTAGTGACGCTACTGATGTAAGAATTTGGCCTCATATTCCAGTTGAAGGAAACCTTTGTAAGGAAGCCATAGGTAAGGGAGAAGGAGTCAGGAGTATCCCTAAAAATTTTAAAGACATAATCTATAATTCTGATGCTTTTATAGCATTACCTGGTGGTCTAGGTACTCTTGAGGAAATATTTATAGTTGCTTGTGGGCAATTGTTGGGCTTTTATTCCAAACCTTTGGGACTGCTGAACGTAAAGGGTTTTTATGACGGTCTTTTGAAATTTCTAGATTACGCTGTGGAAGAAAACATCACGACAGAATCGGAGAGACAAATCTTTGTCACTGCTTCAACAGCTGAGGAATTGATAGATAAAATGCAAATCATACATCCAGAATCCGACACTGCAACATCCAAGCTTGAATGGGAAAGGGAAAGCCGGGAGCGGCCAATTGATTTGAATCTCCATCTGTAATCTTTTTGTTTTATCTTTGGCATGTAGGCATGTATGTCCGTATTTCGTGTGTTATGAATAACCGTTTGCCTTGTATTCTGTGTTTCTTGTGGTACGTTGTTGTTCAATCTTTTAGATTCATTGAGCCTAATGCCGGGATGGCTGGATACGGAGTACTTGATACTCTCGAAACGCATCCTTCTTAAGGTCCGATCTTTTGTTTATCGATGTTTTTGTATCCTCTAAGCATGCATGATATGGATAGTTGGTATACGGAGTGCCTTGTACTCTCGAAACGTATCCGTATCATGTTTGTAATGTGTAATATTCTGTTAATATTATGTGGAAGTACCAAAGTCAGTTATGGAGATATTCCATATGAAATATGAGTATATTATTTGGATTGAATGTTTGTGTCATGAGGATAGCTGTTTAATGAAAAATATGTCGGGTATGTTTGCAACCAGAGATTTCGTTTAATATCTCTATGAATAAGTTTAATGTATGGTTTTGAATATAAGTGTTTGTGATATATGTTTTATGATTATGTTTTAGTTTATTAGTTGAGGTATGAAATCAAATATATTTGACTTTTCCTTACTCAAAAAGGAAAAGGAACCTAAAGATGAAGTATATAAAATTTCTCTGGCAATCTCCTTAAATGTGATTGTAAATCACAGTCCATGGACAATGAAGGACTGGAATCATGATATGGTCAATATGTAGGCCTGATCAGATTCTTAGACTATTATACGGTGTTATAAGTTGAAACTTGTCAGAAATACTCTCATTGAGGGATTTAGGAGTAAGATTTATTATGCAAGTAAATAAGTGGAGATACGATAACTTAAATTTGGAGGACAAACAACATTAACGGTTTAGACTCAGAATTGGAATCATAGTGGAATCATAATTTTTACTAGTATTGCTAGAATTGAAATTTCGAGGACGAAATTTCTTTAAGGGGGGTAGAGCTGTGACACCCGTTATTCTTCTAACGGGTATTGAGGTAATTAAATTAATTTTTAATGTATAAAAAAAAAATTGCTTCATTTAAATTTATTTTATAATATTTATTTTTATCTATTTTTAAATTTTCTAAAATTCTCCTATATTTATTTAGTATGATTACTAAAAAGCCTTAGAACTTCTAATAAATCTCAAAAATGTCATATTGGCATTATGTGTGTTAAAGTCTTTAGATGAGACATAAGGATATCTTTTCCAACTACTCTTGACCCTCATTTTCTTTATTTCCTCCGTGACATGCTTCAACATGTCTCCTCTATAATTGTTTCTATCACTTCTTTTCAAAGACTTCATCTTTTCTTCCTTTTTCTTCCACGGTTCCCACACTCTTCTTCTCATTTCTTTGCTGAAGCAAAATACTTAGAGAACTTCTTCAAGGCAGCCATAAAAATCAGCCACCATCACCTCCATTTGAGCAAGAATTTCAGTCATACCGAAGTAAAGGAACCTGTTTTGAAGCCATTTCAAGCTTCCAACTAACCATAATCCGAGGTTAGAATCTTATGAACAAATTTAGTCTTTCATTTATAAATTTTCTTTTATACTAAAGGATTATTCAAATTTGCGTTCTTAAACCTAAGTATATGTTTGTTGCTATTTTAGAGCATATGTATGAAGTCTAAGTGTATATGCCCTAGACAGAAAATTTATATTGTTAAACTTTATAATACCTCTATGGGCAGTGGTTATTTCTTGAAATTCTAAGATTAAATTAAAATAAATTTTATGAATGTAGTTGTATGTTGTGCTTTAGTTTTAATTGTCCTTATGCACGCCTTAGGATCAAGGGAGTATGGAGCTAACGTTAATTGATTCCAGGATTAAGAGACTGTTGATAAGCTTGAAAGGTAGGGATTCTATTACTCATCTTTTGTGAGGTTTTTATAGAATTAAAATTGATTGTTTTGCCGCAATATATATATATCTATGTTGAACTGATATTATATGATTATCACATATGAAACTATGACATGGACTCGTCTTGTATTGTACGGCGAGGAACATAATGAATTGACACATGTTATAAATTGAGAAGCATGGTTAGGAAAACTGACTCTATTAATAATGATTTAATATAGAGAAATGGTGAGACATGAAGAGGGCGGCGATTACGTCCTTGGGCATGAATACCCTAAAAGGTAAAATAGGGGGAAGGTGATGACGCTTCCTTGGGTTGAAAGTCCCAGAACACACTGTACAGGAATCGATTTGGTGAGGACTCGGGGCTTGATGTCCCCTCACCGGAACACCCTTGGAATGTTTATAGGGTGATCAAGTGCGCCCATTTGAGTTTCGATGAGTTGAGTGATACTCAATTTAACATGGATACCTAGGAACAATGATGATTGGTAATATTTGTATAAATGTGTAATTATGACACTTGGTAATGATTAACTACGGTATCCATAAGATGTGATCATAATAAACCTCATAATCTGGAATATGATGTGACTTACTAACCATGCAGGTTTTAATGTGGTAATGATAAAAACCTAAAGGTGAGTAATGGCTTTCTCTACTGAGCATAGTGTTGCTCATACCCTTATGTTTATATCTTTTCAGGACTCACTAAGTGTGAGGTGGCTACGAGAAATATAGTTGAGGAAGTGATGTAGCTATATTACATTGGGACTGCTTCAATTGTTGAGAATGTTCTTCATGATAATGTAAGCATCAATTGTTACTTTCTGTGACTGTATTACAATGTGTTGAGGGTTAAAATGATGATGACAACAGTTTATATTATTAAATTTAAGGTGCTACATTAAAACTGTGGTTTATTTATCGTTTATATTTTTATTTTTGAGTTGAGAGTTTTCATTTAAGTCCCGGGCAAATTTTATTTTTAAGGTTTTACTTTTATTATTTATTTTTATTTTATCTCATTAAAAACTGTTAACCCCCATATAGGGGCGTTACAAGATTCTAGTTGTTCTAAGCTCATTTAACACAAATCCACGGTTTTCTAAGCTAAAACAAGCTTAGATTTCAAAAACACACAAATTCGAAAATTTTGTAAAAAGTTTAGAAATTTCGAATCTAACCTCGAATCGAAGCTTCAATCCGCGTTCTCGGTTGCCGAATCACGTCCCCGAGCTTCCTCCTTGCTGTTCCGAAGCTTGGATTCGAATGGAAATCAAAAATTTTTAGAGAGAGATTGAGAGAGAGAGAGGCTGCCGAGAGATATCAAGAGGAAGAGAGAGAGGTTGGCGTGGAAGTGAGGAGAGAGAGGGAAGAAAGAGAAATAAATAGAGAAAATCGGTGGGCGGTTTTACTGTACGAAAACCATGTGCCGCCCACGGTTTTGTAAAACAGAGTATTTTTAACATTTTACAAATTGTTGTGTTTTAAAACTCAAAACATCATTTTAAATCAATAAGAAATCTTTTGAACACATCAATTTTAACAAAACAACCAAAAACTAAAAATCCAACCAAATAATCTAATTAAAGTTAAAACTTTAATTATGGCACACTAATTCATCATTTACATTACATTAATATTAAATAAATTTCGGGACGTTACAGCTCTCCACCCCTAAAAGAAATTTCGTCCTCGAAATTTACAACTCATCTCAAAAACAAAACAAATGCGGATACAATTCCCGCATACTCGACTCTAATTCCCAAGTGGCTTCATCGACACCGTGATGCTGCCACACGACCTTTACCAACGGTATCTCACGACGACGCAAACTAATCACTTTCCGGTCGATGATCTGAATCGGCACTTCTTCGTACGTCGTACCCTCCTGAACCTGTACATCGCGAAACGATACTATCTTACCCTGCTCAGGTGGACACTTCCTAAGCATAGACACATGAAACACATCGTGCACATGAGAAAGTTCGGGCGGAAGATCAAGCCGATAAGCGACCACCCCAACACGCTGAGTGATCTCGAACGGCCCAATATACCTCGGCGCGAGTTTCCCACTCACTCCGAACCGCATAGTTCCCTTACGAGGTGACACTCTCAAGAGAACAAAATCTCCAACCGCGAACTCCAAAGGTCTACGTCTCCTATCTGCGTAGCTCTTCTGCCGACTCTGAGCTGCCCTCAATCGATCCCGAATCACCACGACTTTCTCGTTGCTGTCACGAATCTCATCCGGCCCAAGAATAACTCTATCTTCCGGCTCGGCCCAACACACCGGTGATCGACACGGCCGCCCATACAACGCCTCAAATGGTGCCATACCGATACTCGCCTGATAACTGTTGTTGTACGCGAACTCCGCCAAATGCAAACATTGCTTCCAATTCCCGCCGAAGTCCAACGCACAAGCACGCAACATATCCTCGAGAACCTGAATAACCCGCTCAGACTGTCCATCAGTCTGAGGATGAAACGCCGTACTGAAGTTCAAATCCGTACCCAAAGCCTCCTGAAAACTCCTCCAGTACCTAGCATTAAACCTGGTGTCTCGATCAGAGGTGATGGACAAAGGAACTCCATGCAACCTCACAATGTTCTGCATATACAGCTCCCCGAGAATCTTCCTGGAACACGTCGACCTAAACGGAATGAAATGCGCCGATTTCGTCAACCTGTCGACCACAACCCAAACTGCATCATGCCGCTGCTCCGTCCTCGGCAAACCTGTGAGGAAATCCATCGTCACATGCTCCCATTTCCACCCTGGAATAGGAAGCGGCTGAAGCTGACCTGCAGGCTTCTGATGCTCAGCTTTCACCTGAAGACACGTCGAACACTTGGCCACGTACTCGCGAACATCTTTCTTCATGCCTCTCCACCAATAGTGCCTCTTCAAATCACGATACATCTTGGTGCTCCCCGGATGAATAGCAAACTGAGACCTATGAGCTTCATCTAGAACGGCTTTCGTCACCTCGGCGATAACTGGAACTGCAAGACGCTCCCGAAAGTACAACGATCCATCTGCATGCACGCTCCATTCCTCGAACTGCTCCCCGTTCTGAATCCGCGACCGAATCCCCTGCAAATGTCGATCCTGCCACTGACCTTGCTTCACCATCCGAACAAGAGCTGGAGTCGCTTCCACGTGATACAACAAAACTCGATCACCGTCGTCATGATACTGTAGCCGATACTCACTCACTGTCGCATCCCTGCTCCAGTCCTCAAAAATCAAACAAGCGAGAATCCCTGAAGACTTTCTGCTAAGCGCGTCCGCTACCACATTAGCTTTTCCGGGATGATACTGCAACGCGAAATCATAATCCTCCATGTACTCCACCCATCTGCGCTGCCTCAGATTGAGATCCCTCTGAGTGAACAAATGCCTCAAACTCTTATGATCGGAGAAGACCTGAAACGATGCCCCATACAAGTAACATCTCCAAATCTTCAGCGCGTAGATCACCGCTGCAAGCTCTAAATCGTGAGTAGGATAATTTCGCTCGTGAGGTCGTAGCTGTCTCGATCCGTACGCAACCACACGTCCATGCTGCATCAACACGCATCCAAGTCCCGCGCCCTGAAGCATCAGCATAAACCTCATACGGCTCGTCACTACTAGGAATAACTAATACTGGAGCTGAAGTCAACCGGTTCTTCAATTCCTGAAAGCAGACTCACAGTCTTCATCCCACTCAAACCTGACATTTTTCCTGATCAACCTCGTCAACGGAGCTGCAATCTTCGAAAAGTCCTTTACAAATTTCCTGTAATATCCAGCAAGACCTAAGAAGCTGCGAATCTCCGCTACATTCCTTGGTCGTTCCCACTCCAATATAGCTTCAATCTTGGACGGATCCACTGAAATACCATGCTCCGAGATGACATGACCCAGAAATTTGACCTCAGTCAACCAGAACTCACACTTTTCCCTCTTAGCATACAACTGGTGCTCCCGCAGAGTCTGAAGCACGATCTGAAGATGCTGCTCATGCTCCTCCCATGTCTTAGAATACACAAGAATATCATCGATGAACACGATCACAAACTGATCCAGATATGGCCTAAATATCCTGTTCATCAAATCCATAAAAGCTGCTGGAGCATTCGTCAACCCAAAAGACATGACCAGAAACTCGAAGTGCCCATACCGAGTCCTAAAAGCTGTCTTGGGAATATCCTCTTCCTTGATTCTGAGCTGATGATAACCTGACCGCAAATCAATCTTCGAGAAGTATCGCGAACCTCCCAACTGATCAAATAGCTCATCAATCCTAGGCAAAGGATACTTGTTCTTCACCGTAACACGATTCAACTGCCGATAATCCACACATAACCTGAGAGTCCCATCGTGCTTCTTAGCGAACAAAACCGGTGCTCCCCACGGAGATGTGCTATTTCGAATATATCCTTTATCAGCAAGCTCCTGAAGTTGCTTCCTCAATTCCTTCATTTCTGCCGGCGCCATCCGATAAGGTGCCATAGAAATCGGTGATGTCCCTGGAAACAACTCGATACCAAACTCAATCTCCCGATGCGGTGGTAACCCTGATAATTCGTCGGGGAAGACATCCTTGAACTCACCAACCACCGGAATCGCTACACTACTACTCGAAACACAGGGCTCGCAATCTAGATTGGCAAGAAAAGCAAAACAATCTAGATTCCTTCGCCCTCCTAGACATGACTTCATGAGACGCTCACTCATTAGCCAATCACCACCACCCTGGTAAGTGATCACCGTTCCCCTATCAGACACTAGGGTCACTTTTCTAAGTTGGCAGTCCACAACTGCACTATACCTGGACAACCAGTCCATCCCTAAAATCACATCATAGGAACTCATGGGGAGTACAATCAAATCACTTTTCAAAATCTCATCCCCAATCTTTATTTTACATGATTTACACATACAATTCCACACACACCCGCCCCAAGGGAGAAGTTATAACTAGGGGTTCCTTAAACTCTTCTACTTCTAATCCCAAGGCATGTACAAAAGAACTCGAAATGAGAGAATGAGAGGCACCGGTATCAAATAAAACGCGAGCTAGAGATCTAGAAACCAAAACCATACCATCGACAACCGCGTTACCAAGTCTGAGAATCTGACCCTCCAGATGCCATTGCATGAACCTGCACTGGCGCTTCCCTTTTCCTCTACCGACATTGCTGGGTCCTGCATTACTCGGCCGATACTGCTGAGATGGAGATGACTGCACACTACCTGTACTCGGCGCTCTATACTGAGGAACACTGCGCTTGAAAATACTGCGGCTGCTGTCCCCGTGCCGGATATGAGAATTGCTGAGGAGAAAACTGCGGATACTGCAACTGCGGGTACTGCGGAGGCGGAGGTAGGGTCTGAGGCTGAGGCTGAGACTGAACGACTGGCATCCTCCCCGGTCTGCGATCCAAGACGAGCACTCCTGATCGGGCAATTCCTCTTGATGTGTCCGGGCTGCTGACAGAAATGACAATGAAAGCTGTAGGGGTTGCTGCGCCCGCTGCCAGACGAACTGCTACTGCCACTGGTCGCACCGCCTTGCTTGCCTTTCCCCGGAGCTGGACGACTACTGGTGCTCTTCCTGCCACTCCTCTGCGGTCCTCCTGAAGCCTTGGCTCGGTCCTCACAATACTGCACGTAATCATTCTCCACGGAGATCGCCGACGACACAAGCTCTCCGAAACTCCTAAGCCGTAGAGCAACCAACTGCCGTCGAATAGGAGCCTTGAGTCCTTCCTGGAACTTGATGCATTTCTCGCGCTCCGATGCCACAGCTGATGGAGCAAACCTAGCCAACTCGCTAAACTTTGCCTCATACTCCCGAACTGAAAGATCACCCTGCTGCAATCTATAAAACTCAGCTGCTTTCTGATCTCTATACCCCTGCGGAAAATACCGATCATAGAACAGATCCTCGAACTTGTCCCAACCGATATCGCCACCGCGCTCCAGACGCTTAGTTTGTTTCCACCAGGTGTTGGCGCCACCCTCGAGCTTATACGCCGCAAACTCCACACGATACTCCTCAGGCACACCAAGGGTATCAAGATGCTTCAAGATCGAATCCAACCAATACTCTGCTAACTGCGGATCCCCATTGCCATCAAAAGTCGGAATAGACGCCCGCCGAAATTCCTTAAAGAAAGCATGCCGACTACCAACACTGGAGTCTTCCGGTCTAGTCCTGGCTGCCATCTGCCGGAAAGCCGCAATCATAGACCTCATCAGGCCCTCATCATTTCCGAACTCGGCGTCAGCTGTCGAACGACGTCTAGGTGCCATTCTCTCACTTCTGAAAACAAAATTTGGACTGTCAGAGGTATTTCATTGTCAAACCTATGTGTGCACAATTCCCAAGGTTCATAACCTTGAGCTCTGATACCATTCTGTCACGCCCCGGAGTACGGGAGGTGACGTGGCGGAATATTTAGATTAATTAAATGAGAAGTTTAATTAGAAATTAAGGGTTTAAAAAATCCAATTAAGCAAGAAATAAAGAGATTTTCCACCACATTTGATAAGGAATTTAAAATCATTAAACAAATAACAATAATTGAATAAAAACCGCGAATATGGGTTCCACAACCCACAACTTGTGCACACACATGGATTCTGACAATATCACAAATACAATTACAGTCCAAGTACAAATAAAGTTAAGTCTTACATGCCTTGATTAATAAATACAGAATGTAAATAAATTCTCCTATTGCTCCTGAGTTCGGTCCGAAGAATCTTCTCCAAACCTAAATGGGAAACCACCTAGAGGGGGGGGGATTTAAAACAGATAAAACGTGAGCGAAAGGCTCAGTAGGACTAAGTTTTATAAAATAATTTAATGCAAAGAAACATAAGCATTATCAGGAGTTATACAGAAAGGAACTTGAATAAATAAATAAATAAATTGAGTAGAAGCCGTTCTGACACAGAACAGTCTACTCGTCAAATCAAAACACCAGTTTACATTTACCTAGGCAAACCATGATATCACCACCGTAGTGGCCCAGCTGGGTTTCGGGACCTGCCCCCAAGGTCGATCACGACCCGATCTCTGATATGGCATCATGCCCATGTGTTTATTATCATTATCATTCAAAACCCAATTACCGAGTGTTGTCAATTACATTCATTATGAAATTCATTTCATGTCACGGTATATAAAAATATAACCGATAAAACCATTTTCAAACAACCGTTGAAAACATTTTGATAGAAATCATTTTCAAAGCCAAATCATTTCAAAACCAGGCTACCAAAGAAATAGGATAGAAGTCCTACCTCAGTACTCGTGCCGGTACCCCACACCGTAATCCCGATCCGCTATACGTTAGCTCCACGGAACCACGAACGATCCTAGATACAAACTAAGTCAATCAATATCTAGTTCGAGACATTCTATGTTACCAAATCATTTCATGATGTCCTAGTGCGCCATTTGTATCATTAAAATCATCCTATAAGGTTGGGATTTAAATCAGGGTTCAAAACAGTGAAATCGGGTAAAAATCACAAAATTTTCCATGCCTCGGTCGGCCTGCCAGACGCCCTGCTTCGGGCCTGCCGAACTGTACAGTTCGGCCTGCCGGAAGCAAAGTTCGGCCTGCCGAACATTTCCCCAGATTCGGCCTGCCGATCGGAAGAACACCGGCCTGCCGATCATCACTTCCGGCCTGCCGAACATGAACTTCGGCCTGCCGAACTGGGAAGATCCAGAAATCCCAGCCACGGGTTTCTCGATCCCCTAAAATCCAAATCTTGATTTCTAACCTGTTTTTCTCAAATCCCAGGCATGAAAAACAACTATAGTTGATAGAAAAACATTCTAAAACATGTTTGGAATCATTTAAACAACATTTAAACTCAAAATCTTCAAAAATCCGAAAATGAGAAAAAGAGGAGAAAAATGAAAATCTTGAATCCAATCCGTTTTTCTTCAATCTAGGTTTAGATTCTAGTTGTTCTAAGCTCATTTAACACAAATCCACGGTTTTCTAAGCTTAAACAAACTTAGATTTCAAAAACACACAAAATTCGAAAATTTTGTAAAAAGTTTAGAAATTTCGAATCTAACCTCGAATCGAAGCTTCAATCCGCGTTCTCGGTCGCCGAATCACGTCCCCGAGCTTCCTCCTTGCTGTTCCGAAGCTTGGATTTGAATGCGGTTTTCAAAAATTTAGAGAGAGATTGAGAGAGAGTGAGCTGCCGAGAGAGAGGGAAGAGAGAGAGATGGGCGTGGAAGTGAGGAGAGAGAGGGAAGAAAGAGAAATAAATAGAGAAAATCGGTGGGCGGTTTTACTGTGCGAAAACCATGTGCCGCCCACGGTTTTGTAAAACAGAGTATTTTTAACATTTTACAAATTGTTGTGTTTTAAAACTCAAAACATCATTTTAAATCAACAAGGAATCTTTTGAACACATCAATTTAACAAAACAACCAAAAACTAAAAATCCAACCAAATAATCTAATTAAAGTTAAAACTTTAATTATGGCACACTAATTCATCATTTACATTATATTAATATTAAATAAATTTCGGGACGTTACAGTACCAGACCTTTGTGTCTCTCTCTTCACTGCGCTGGCAGCGACAAGAAGATTAAGAATGGACAACAACAATGAGCAGATCAACAGCGGGCGGCGATTCCGGCCTCGTGATCAAGGAGAAGTCAATGGCGGCGGCTACATATCGCATCTTTTCTGGTAACGACGGCTGCAAATTTACAAATGATGACAGTAGACTTTATACCCCAATCTATGATGACAATGGGCAGATCAACAACGAACGATGACAAACAAGGGAGCATGGCGATGGCTTTCGAAGATCGAAGAACAAACACGAGGCGGCAACATCATATCGCAATTGAGGTGAGGTCAAGCAAGGGAGCATGGTGATGGATCTACTTAGATCTGGCAATTCTTGGCTTCTTTGTCGGCGTTGAGCATTTCGCACAGTCGGTACTCGATTGAGACCTTTGGTACTCTCGAATCAATTTTGGATCTTTTTGTTCTTGGTGGTGGTGTTGTCGTGGTCGTGGTCGTTTTTAGTTTTTTTCCTTTTGTTTTTGTTTTTTTGGCTGCCGACAACGTTGCCCTTGTCGGAGTTGTCAGTGCTTGACGAGGAGAAAGAGAAAGAGAGAGGAGAGATAATAAAAGAAAGGAAAAGAATGTCACGTTGGACATTTTCTGTGCCTCAAACAGACAAAAAAAAAGATCCCAATAGAATGTATCTCAGAGTGACATACAAAATATCCTGTAGCGACACACAATATGTTTCATAACGGCATGAAAAATATATCGATGTTACATATAATATGTTCTTATGGGACAGACACTAAATTTATGACATAAATAAAAAAAGTTAATGAGATAATTGACCCAACTATATTTCTTGAATTAAAATATAATTTTAATATGTAAAAATTCTACAAATGTTTCATAATAATATTATTAAAATTATTTATATGTAATTATATAGTATAAAATGTAATATCATTAAGATAATTACTATATCATTAAGGATATTTTTAAAATATTTTAAATATTGTGTTAGATGTTAATTTTATAAAAATAATTTAGACAAATATTATAATCTTTTTAAATAAAAATTGAGTATAAAAAGTGTCCGTAGTTGCCCTTCCAATAAAGCCCAAACTTTAGTTCCCAGTTAAAATGGATAGACTGTGGAGGCTGGACGATACTGGGCCATTCTTCTGAATGTCTCCTCAAGTCCAATAACGGATTGGACCAGGCCTGTGAAAGGAGGAGGTTTTTGCACTGTCTCATCGAAGTTTAGAGGAGAGAGAAGAAAACTTTGATTTGTTTGGTCCCTACTTAGCAAAAAGCTTTGTTGGGTCCCAAGAACGCCACATAACTAATTAATATATAATTTAATATCTTTATTCAATCTTATTCTATTTATCTTTTTTTGGTCCCTCTTTGGTTGAGATTCCACCGATATAGCTTTGTTTATAACGGTTAGATTTGATCATTTTTTTTAGATCTGATGATTATTGAAAAATAAATACTTATTAATTGATATTTTTTGGTTCTTATCCAAGAAATTGCTTCTTTTTTTTTTATTGACTTTTCTTAAATTTTAAGCAAAAAATTGTATTAAAATTATGGTACGGGGAACAGAAAATTTTCAAATCATTGATGATTTATGGTTCTTACTTTTGAAGCTTCCAAGATTTTGGGCCTAGTGATAGAAACAGCCTACCTATACCAATAATTAAATTTTAGCCTCCAACAACCATACCATAAAACAATGGGGGAGAAACGATCAAAAGAGAAAAAGAGAAAGAGAGAGCCCAAAATTTGATGCCAACAGCACTTCGGCTTTGGTGACTCAGTTCACATTGAATATCCAACTCGACGTCATGCATTTTTCATCATCTCATCTATTAGTCAAGCAAAAGAAATAGTTTATTTCTATAGGAAAAAAAGCAAAATAACTAGTTTATAAACGTAAACTACTATTAGTTTGTAAAATAATTTAACAGTAATTCACATCAATTTCTCTAATAATATGCTATGTTTGACAGGAGGGAAGAAAGATATGTAACATAAATGAAAAAAATTAAAAGAAAAAAAAAACCTTTTTTATTAATGTATTTGGTATGGATTCTCGTCTCCAATCTTTTACATTAGGAGACATTAAAATTAGAATTTTTTTAAGGATTTAAATTCTCTCACCTAATCGGTTACCTCATTTTTCTATCAAACAACCATGATTGTAAAAGTTTTCTGCTAATCCTCTCACCGCTCTCCCTACTTCCACTTTTGCCTCAAACCAAACAAGCTTTAAGAGTTCTTAGTAAAAAGGGGGGAAAATTTTAGTATTTTCTTTGTTTGGTGGAATGCTTAAAATTTAGTGTACAAATACAAAAAAGAAAAAAAAAAGAAAAAGAAAAACAATTCTGGTGGATGTTATATATGTATAGCCAGAGCTCATGGTCAAAATTGAAGAAGAACATTGTAAGAAATAATTTCCCAATAAGCAAATTACTAATCCAAATAAAAAACAGTACCATTAACTCGATAGAAATAAGCCATACAAATACATAATTTAAGACAATATGGAAGGAAATAATATATACATGTGTTGAAAAACAATGTGTACATTCTTAAACAAAAGATCAACTTTGATATGATCAAAATTTACCCGAAATGCTCCTATTTCTTCCACGGAACAATCCTATTATAGAATGTAGAGAGGCTAGTGATCTTCATTTTCTTGATCTTTTCCTTCCTCTCACCAAACACCTTCCTCTTCCACAGCTTCCTTTGCATGAATTCACTCAAGCTTGCCACCATGGAAGACCCTTTGGCCGCCTTAGTGGTAATTCCGACGACATTATCCGATTTCATCGGAGGGCCCACATCGACCGGATGGGAGAATCTGGTGATATTGAACCGCCGTGATCCACCGAGAGATGGCAGGATCATTAGGTGCCGCTCGATAAGGTGACTAAGTGAAACCAATTCATAGGAGTCATACAAGGGGCTACCACAATCCCATATAGGCAATTCCAATTCCTTCTTTTCCTTTTGATCCTCTTTGTGACCTTCTTGCAATTTGGATTTCCGTTTCATCATTTCTTTGTTGATGTTCTCCTTGGTCTCCCTCTCTCTCTCTCTCTCTCTCTCTCGGACTGTTTAAGACACAAGAACCATGTGTGTTTGTCTTTGTGTCCCAAGTCCCAACTGACACAGATTTGTAAATATTGTGACTTCTTTAGTAGTAAATAAGAGCTGTCATTTGACTGGGGCACCCCATGATTCTGCTTTGTTCAACTCGAAGTCTGTTATCTTTTCCAAAAGAAGACTTTTCAGGTAGGAAAAATGGGTAATTATTGAACTTTCACGTTGGAAGTGTCCCTAACAGAAATAGACCCGCTCAACTGGTACAACTTTTTTTTTTTTTAGAATTCTTACGGTGGAGATTGTAATTTTGCTCCATTGGTGGAGCAAGATATTTTATAAGATTTTAACGATTTAATCTACAACTATTTACATTAAAAATTTAAAGCACACTATTTAGTTGTAGATCAAATCGTTAAAAAATTAAATTTTATAACTGGAATATCAACGCTTTACTTATAAAACAAAATTGCCTTTTGCACTGTAGGAATTCTTTTTTTTTTTGGTTTGAAACTAGCTCAGCCTTCGGTCAAGAAAAATTGGCCTATTATTGTCTTTTCACGTAAGAAGTGCCACCCTTTGGCTAAGAGAAAGACAGACCCTCTTATTTAAATACATGCCCTTGTCACGATAACATTGAGATCTCAATTAATTACATGCTCTTCTCACAATAAGATTAAGATATCAACATTAAAATTTAAGTCTCTAATTATCCTCGAGTTCATAATTATAGTTCCTAAAGCTTGATCAGCATTTTTTAAATAACACGTGTCATTTTTAACTACACTTCTGTTTTGGTATATTGTTATTAACCATGTACGTAATTTTCTCTTGTAAAGTGCATAATAATTTCTTTCAAACAAAACACCCCCACGACTCTTACACTTTGATCAACAATTATAATACTAGAACTGGATAATTGTATATACTTCCTCAGTAACATCTCTCTAAAAAAATCATAGAGAGAGAGAGAGGAGATATAACTGCTGTTTTATGTATTGCACATTAATCCAAATTGTTATGCAATTTGAACATCATGTTGCATGTGAGTGACAGAAAGGATATTTGTTTTAATTTATTAGACATCATAATCACCAGTGGGACTGTTATTCACGCAAAATCTTCTTTAAAAAAAATGTGACCAAAAGAACCAAAACCACAAGTCATTTGATGATACATAGAATTTTACACACAGGACAAAATAAAACACTTATTAATTAGGTTAAAAAAAAATGTGAGCAATGTCGATCTTTGCCTTCCCTTGAATTGTATAATATATATTTTTTTAAATCATGATTCATCCCTTCTTAGAAGCTACTGGGCCACATCATGATTGTCAAATAGACCTCCACAGCAATAAAGGATATTAATCCATTATTTTAATTTCTTTGTGCTTCTTTAATACTTTTTATTTATTCATTTATGAAAGTGCTTATTTTATATTTGAAAGTGGTGTTTAGCACTCAATATCTACAGCCTTTTCCTTTCTTTTGGAAGTAAAATGTGCCATGACTAAAAGCATACAAATCAGTGGATTTATGATTTAGAAGGTAAATAATCGACGTCCGAAAAGGAGAAAAAAAAATCCAAACCTGCTTTCCAATGAAGAAAATACATATTTTGAGAGGGTTATTTTTTTTAGTACTGAAAAAGTATTTTGAAGGTAACATTAGCTTTGATTACCGTCCTCCACTAATTGTCATGTCAGACCACTTCAATGATTACCGGTAGTCATTATAATTGTAATGACGAGTGATATTCACTTGTATGGCACTAACGCAAATAAAAATAATCGAAACAAATCTTATATTTAGTGATATAAACAATAGCGTTAGGAGTAACATTTTAAACCGCACTTTACAATTCAAACCAAATTTGCTTATAGTGAATTATCTCATAAAATTTGAATAACTACAATATTTTCAGGTTCAAACTCAATTCCTAAACGTCCCTAAAAATTAACGCTACTTGAGTTGCCAATCACCGGTCCAATTGTGAGCAATGTAGAAGAGAATTAGTTTAAGCTAAAGGACTGCATAGCAATCTGATGTTAGACTTTATACATATTAGAATAAAAGTGTATGTATCTGTGTGCAAACATTTTATAGCAAAATGACATCGTTTGCGTGCATACGTCATAGGATTAGGATGTGAGGAATCATTATCAAATACCCCATTATATTAGGATCAGTTTTAAACTTTCTGTAGGAAGTTGATCCTCGTTCATGCGGTCCTCTTCTCCACCATATCCCACTAAACAAAAAAGGCATTTGCACTTGGCTTAATTTGATAATGCTTACCTCCCATCGACACCACATGTGGATAAGTTTCTCTGATTGTCAATTTCTGCTGAGATGATGTACAGAAAAGTTCTATATGCTAGTGAATGTATGGGCCAGTCTCCAACACAAGACAGCTACTCTACAAGTCAAAGTTTGGAGCCCTAAAAAGTAGGGCACTTGTGTGTTTAACAGTCGTTATCTTTAGGTTTTTGTAGCCGGGTCACAATACTATTAAATATTCAACACTAGGACATTCGTGTCAAGGGCTGAGGATTTTGACTTGGATTAGATTAAAAAGGGGACCAAACAGCAATTACTAGATATTATTTTATTTATTTAAAAGCAGTACTAAAGTAGCTGTTAACGACATTGTTGCACAGGATCTGCAAAACCACATTGTTTGTTGGCCCTACATTGCGCGGTGTCTTGTACTGGCTAACAGCAGATCCTAAAGCTAGGTAATGATCCATAATCTTCTGAAAAGTTCCTCTCCGAACAACTCGGAGCTCAAGCGGGCCTATGGTATTGACCTTGCGGGAGCTGACATAGCCTGCGTCGATGAAGGCTTGGTCCAGACGGTTGCTGCATTCGCTTAGAACTTCCTGACTGGCTTCATCACTCAGCTCCCAAAAGATAACATAGTGGCCAGGCTCGGTGGAATGGTCCACATGACTAGTGAAATCAACAACATCTAGCTTCTCCCCAGCCAGCACCTTGGCCGCCTCTTCGACAGCTAGCTGCAAATCTTTCTCGGTGTTCTTGTCAATGTTGATGGAAAGCAGAAGGTTTCTCCTGCACACGAATTTGAGCTCAGGGGTCGAGTTGTGGAACCCGACTACCTTCACCACGTCTCCTAGCCTATACCGATACAAACCTGCATGAAAATCAGAAAAAATTAGAAAGAGATGCGCAAATCAAAATAAGGAAATCAAAAAAGGTCAAATGTACACATCTATTCCTATGTTGTTCGATATCGCTTTATAACCTATAGGCAGCAAGTTTCATGACACAATATTTTAGAAGAGAAAGAACATATTAAAATAAGACTGGGAGGGAAGTCATATGTTGCAGACGAGGATCCAACAAGTTAACATGCATATTGGTCTCCATCATTGTCCACATTAATGGAAATCCAAGTCCAAAAAAGACAACAATAACTAAATTTTCTCGTAAACTACCAACTCTCTTCCTTCCCCATTTTCTGATGTCAATCAGAAAATATATTAATATACACATAAAGAAAAGGAGGGGGTGTAACACGTGCGACAAAATTACCAGAAAGTCCTGCCACGCATAGATAGGCACCAATTTCTTCCCAACCAACATATTGCAAAGACTCAAAAAGTGAGATCATTGACCTAATCTCTCTAATCTTAAATCAATCCGGAAACAGTTGCACGCAAAATTCTAAGGCATTCCAAACCCATCTCTTCTTATCTTTTCAGAAGCCTAACTGTGGAAACGACGGTAAAATCCCAACAATAAATCTTCAGCATCACTAAAACAGATTACCTTCCAGGTGTCAATAAAATATTACCCATAAAGGAAAGCAAGGAGAATACAGTATTGAGATAACATTTCTCATTAACCATTCATAGTATATATCAGAAGAACAGAGTGAGGGAAAAAAAAACACTAAACAAATGAAAAAAATGTATAAACTACTTTAAAGTTGACATAGAAAACCGAACATAAATCAGAAACATCTCTCTTATTTAATATAAATATACATAAATATATACATATTTGCTTAAGTATTCTATAGTGAATTGTTGCACAAACATTGTAATAAGAGTGGTCACATGGGCTTTCGTGCAACCTATAATGCTTAGTAATACATAGGGGACAATACATATGCCATGGCAACAGCAGAGGAGTCTTCACTAATACACTAATTATTCAAAAGCTTTTCACTGTATTTAATCAATATTCTGTTTTCCAAAATCAATTATGGGGGAAAGTGTAGTATCCAGCTGGTTTAGTCATGTCAATTAGCAAATTGAGAATCTATTTGCTAGATAACAGAGAGACAAAAATATTAATTAAAAAATGCTACACACTATGGCGAGGAGCAATATTGCCCAAGGCCCCAACTCCAGGAATCACATGGTGGACATTAAATGCATATTGTCCTCAGTGTCTAAGAGCCAATTTATTAGTCCTAGCAAGATAAGAAAATGGTTGAGAACAAAAAAGTTCCAAGTATGGCCTAGACTGTAGATAAGCAACACTGATTGTTTTTCAATTGATTGACCAAGAGTAATAAGTTCCTGATTAAAAACATCAGATAAGAAAGCACCTGCAAAATTGGTGACAAGGATCTCATATTCTTCACCAATTTCAACTTCAGTGAGACCCAAAGCCCTGGTATGTGGACCAACGTTATCCAAAGGAGGGATGAACTCGAAATAACCAATGTTTGGAAGCACAACATAAGTGGCTAACTCAGGAGGCACTTTTGGGTTCACATTAGCACCAATCCATCCTTCAGAAGAGCCATAATCGGCACTTACCAGAGGAACCTCCCCTGCATAGTGCCTCAACTTTTTCAAGTATGGCTCCATTGAACCTGTCATGACACCATAAATGTACTTCACATTAGGAAAAAGTTCTGGCACTAGACCATACCAGTTGCTCAACCCTGAACACTTCTTATGAATCAAGTCGGCCAATTCAGGGTTTGGCCTGAGCAATTTCGATATGGCGGTTCTGATGCTGGGGACGGTGATCCGGCTGCTTAGGATCCCTTCTCGAATGTCGGTACAGAGTTCTTCCCAGACCTTCTCAAAGGTACTGAATGCATGGAGTATGCTGTGAGCAAATGTTGAGGATATCAACTGGATTTCTTCGCGGAAAAGTAGCCCGCATAGGAAATGGCAGTAGAGTGACTGGTGGAAATCAGGACCAAAAATCACTTCATCAGGGCTGCAACATGGAGATTGCATTGACCTCATTGTTTTTTTGTATTGCGAGTTGCGGAAGACATTTGTGGTGGCTGTGCCTGCAGCTAGACCCCCTTCTGTTTTGAACTGCTTGCTGCTATAAATAAACTGTAAGGCCTTGCCATTCTTGATAGGATATTCTCTGCAGAAAAGGGCCAAAATAAATAAATAAATAAACTGTACATCAAGAGAGAAATAACGGAGGAGGATTAAAAGATGAGCATCTGTAACCCTTTTGACAAACAGTATCAGATTACTTTATTAAAATAACACATTCACTGAATTTTCTCAATCAGAAAAAGAGGCTAAAAAAGGGGCACTAAATAGAATCAAGAATATCAGAACTTAGTCCCACAAGGAGTACTATTATTTTCCTAATACAAACACCTGGGCAAAAAAAAAAAAAGGTAAACAAAAGCTGTTATACCTGTTTCTAAAGGCAAAAGAAGTCCTATAAATCTGCATAGTAGAATCCATCAATTCATCATTGAAAGGTACAAATTTGGACTTTCCCTGAGTAGTACCAGAACTGCAATAATTTAAAATTTTCTCAGAAGGGCAGTAACTTTTTTACCCAAAATTTAAAATATTAAAAAATTCAAAAGTCACAAAAAAAAAAAAAAACAGATTCTCACAGTTACCTGAGTGAGATGGTGGTGATGGGTTTTCCAGTGAGAATGGGAGAAGTATCCCCCTCTACAATTCTCCGAATATAAGGCTCCAATTCATTGTGAGTGACAATACGAACACAAGCTTTGTAACTCTCTGGGTCTGTTCTTCCATTGATGCCCGACTTCTGCAAGTACTCAGCCGAACCATTCTCTTCCAAAATCTGCTTCAGAGTCGATTTCTGGACTTTTTCAGCGTCTTTTGTTAAGGCCTCAAATTCCTCTATCACTTTGTCCCAGTCAAACTCCTCCATCTTCTCCAACATCCTCACAAACTCTCTGGCCTTTCAACCCAAAACCAAACCGTGAGATTTCTTGAATTGGGAAACAAATAAGGACAAAACCAAATAATTGTCACCAATTATAAAAGCAAGAATTACCCACTACTACCCCACAGAAAAACGTACTGAGCTACATAAATAATATTATAAAAAAAAGGCTCAATTTTACATATTTTTCTCGTGTTCGTCTTTCTCGACGACCAAACAGAAAACGAAATGAGAAGTGAAGAAGAAAATAGGCTAAAAACTGCAGAAATTGATGAAGTCCAAAAAATAAATGTTTCAAAAGCGGATTGAAAAGAACGAATTCCAAAGGGCTGGGAACCTTTTGAAGCGCTCAATCTCTCTAATGCGGCAGTCAACGTAGTCAACTCTCGAGAATATTTCCCGGAAAACAAAATCCCGGAAAATCAATAATTGGAGATTAAAATTAAGATGAAAAGAATTAAAGCTCAGAGATTAATTAGTGAAGAGTACACAAAAAAAGAGATTTGAAATTCAAAAGAGAAATAAAGTGAAAGAGGCGAAAATCAAAATCACGTGAAAAAGAAACCCAAAAAGTTGTCAAACAAGGATCGAACAGTAAGGATCCTTTTCCGAAATGGAAAACAGAAGAGTCTTTTTTCAGAAAAAAAGCCAAAGCCAAAGCCAAAGTGTCTCTTAAAAGCGCCGAAAAGAAAAGAAAAGAAAACAAACCAAAAAAACTGTTTGGTAAAATTAAATTTAAAAAAAAAAAAACAAACTACAAGAAAAATTCCAGTGCTAAACCATATTAATAACGAAGACGACATTCTCGCCTTCCATTTTCAACATAAAAGAAAATTTCCAAGTTTCTAATGAATTAATCAGTCGATACCACCATTAAAATAAAAATAAAGTTAGAATCAAACTGAAGGCATAGAAACAGTCAAACTCTACTGACTGATAAGAGAAGAAACAGAAACAGAAACAAAAACAAAAGCAAAAGCAGAAACAGAAACAGAAGACGATGATGAAGTAAAGTGGACAAGACAGCATACAGTGAAGAGAAAAACGTTAGGGAGTTCAGCAACTTCTATGCAAAAGCTCCACTTTCTCTCTCTAACAGAACTAGGAGAACCTGGCAGAAATGTAGAGAGAGAAAAAGAGAGTTTTTTTTTTTTTTTTTGGGTGTGATGATAGAATTTGGAAGTGACAGATGTTAGGCCCTGTTTGGGTGAGAGATGTGAAGAGCACGCAAAGATTCGATGAGGGAGTGTACTTATTTATACAGCCAATCCGACCGTCCATATGGGGCGTTAAGTTTTCCCGATGCCGTACATCTCTCTCTCTCTTTCTTTCTTTCTTTCTTCTCTTTTTTTTTTTTTGCTTTTTTGAATTGACGATTCTACCCGTGGAATTTTCGGCTTGGAACTATCCAAGAGGGGCGGTGGGAGATACGGACACCGGAGATCAGAGAAAGTATAGCGGCCGAATTGACGATTTTGGCCCTTGGAATTTGGAGGAATTGCGAAGGAAAGGGATTAAACAGAGGAAGGAAGTCTTAGGGATTAGATTGGACTTTTGAATATTTCTAAATTATTCGTTGTCCATGTCATTCTCAATAAATAAATATATATATATATATATATATATATATATATATATTCATTGTACATGTGGGGAGTTTTGTTTGGAGGGGTGAGGTGTTTGGTTGTATAAAGTTAAAGTCTAGCTTGAAATATTGAAAAGACAACTTAAACACAAATAGTGCTCAAACTCAATTTCACCTCTCCTGATTTTGATTTTTGAGCTCATCTTTTGTTATATATGAGAAACTTTTTACACTTTTTTTATATCCAACCATCATTTCAGATCATGAATTCCAGTTTGAATTCCACTCTTACATTATACTTTTCAAACTTTTTTATCCTAAAAAGTTTAAATCATCATGATTTAAACCTCTAAAACAAATAGACCATTATTTTTTGGTTTTCTAGAAATTGACCATTGGAAATAGATTTTATTTTTTTTTTTCCAAAAGAGAGGATAATACAAGGGGAAAAATCCTTTAAAAAATACAAGGGAAAAAAGAAAATAAAATAGGAGATATACAAGGGAAAAAAGGTCCATGTTAATTTAGAGATGTACAAAGGAAAAAGATACGTGTTAAGTTTGAAGAGATTTTCATGAACATCACACGTGTTTAGGTGTGACACAACTTAGACATGTAATATGAGTAATAATGTGATGCAATTTTTTTAAATGTGACATGAATAAGTACTTTTTAAAAAATATAGCATAATATATAATTCTCTTAAATTCGTTAATTGTGTCAATAAATTCCGTTGTTTTGATTATTTTAAATTATCTATGCATTATTACTTGAAATTTATGCTCTTCTTATTGATACATTCGACTAAAAGCAAGCTCGATCAAATTTAGTTGATAAAATAAAATTTTGTTTTTGAAGGGGATGAAAATCAAATTAGTTTGTTATCAACCACAAACGGCATTTAATAAAGTAGTTTTAACCATATAGTTTCAACCGCCAACGGTGCAAGACTTTTCACATACTGTTGGCACAAATTCAACCACATAGTTCCAACTACTTTCCTAAACACACTAATAATTTTGTTTGAAGGATTATGAGTTACATATACACATAACTATGTACATATGCATACTTGCACGTATGTATGTATGCATAACCACATTATTTCCATATGAAAAATGGAAATTTGTTATGTATTTGTCTAAATCTGCATTTGCCGTTGTTAGCGTGCCTTTTCATCTTCTTCAGTCTAATATTTCAAAACAAAGGAGAAATGAAAAATTCCTACAATTAAGCTTGAACCATGTGAATATCCTTATTGCATAAATAAATAAATAAATAAACCCTAAAAAAAGAAAAAAAAATGGAGGATATGAACTGTGTAGGTCCTTCTAAAATTTGTGCAATAAAAATTATAAAATGAATTATAATAGCACATCTTTCTTATTTATTTCTTGTTATTTCTTGTTTTGTTCTCGTCTTATTCATGGTTTTTTCTTTTCTTTCTTTTTTTTTGAATGTGATTCTTGATTATTGGTCAAACCTAGATGATAGTGCATTTCGTCTTATAGTAAATTGTACTATTGTATGACCTCTTTGTTTTTTTAGGGGAAAGAACGTTTCTTTTCTAGTGAGGGAAAGGTTTTTTGAACTTATCTTAATATGTAATTGATTGATCAAAAAATATTGCTTTTTGGAGATTGGAATGGTTCATTTTGCAAGTTTGAGGTCATAACATCAAATAAAGATAAGTTGTAATTGTTGTGAACAAATTAGTATGGATTCATAATCTCTCCAATGCAATACAATAATTTATGGCGAGTGAAAAAATAAAAGGTAAAAAAAATATATAGTTACTGTCACGTCCTGAAATCCATGAGATGACGTGACGGATTGATTAGATTAAATAAATTAAATTTTATAGAAGCTGCCATTTTAAATGTATTAAAAATTAATTATAAGAAGGTGAAATTGTTAAAATCCTTTGCGTTACTTAATAAATATATGGAAGCGGACAAATGAGAGGGAAATATTAAATAAACAAACCCCATTGGGCCCCACTGGACCCACTTTAGTGTGCATACATAGTACCAGCAATATAAAATACATAACCATAGTCCAAGGAAAAGTAAATGAATTAGAACATTACATGCCTTGTTTATAAATACCCTAAAGGATAAAATCTTAGCCCTGCAGTTCTTCTCGGTTCTGTAGTCTTCCCTAAGCTGAACTCTACCTAGAGGGAGAGAAAGCCTTAAAACAAGAAAATGTGAGCGAAAGGCTTATTAGGACTAAATCTTAAAAACATTTAGTTTAAACATATATATTTCATAATTAAAAAAAGGCTATAACACGGAGCAAATAAACAAAACAGATAATAAATTAAAACTTATCAAATTTATTCACACTAATTAATCATTTACTCATCCATCAACAATCTCATTATTAGGCTACAGGCAAAGCCATATAAATCACCACCGAAGTGGCTCAACTGGGTTTCGGGACCTACCCTCAAGGTCGCGTTTCCCACAACCCGATCTCTGTACATGGCATCATGCTCTATTTCATCATTCTTGACAGTACCTGTTAGACATGTATGCCCTAAGGAGTAAAAATGTAATACGTTTTTGGAGACATTTTTATCAATAAAGAATTTATTCATTTATCTATATACCAAATCTTGTTCTCTTTACGTTCATATTTGTTGAATGTATGATAAGCAAATAGTAGTCTGAGACTGTCAGTCTAAACCTTAAGAATTGGGCATATGATGGGATGATTATGCGGTAGACACGATTCTTAAGGTGACGGTCTAAAACGTATGATCCGCAATCGAGGGAATAAAGTTGGGCGCTTTATTTATGTAAAGATTGTTATGTTGTCTATATCCCTTTTGGGAGATGATTTGTCTTGGCCATCGGAGTTGGACTCCATGAATAGAAACATTGGCACGTTGTCATAGGTGACGATGTGTTGGATCGGGACATAAAGTGAATTGATTTGGATTAATAATTCTGTCTTGGCAAATCGATTCACTTTAGACAGTCATTTGTATTGTATCTTAATCCTGAGATGAATAGTGGGCCCGTTATCTCGACTTGTGTCTTTTGATGTACCAATGGGTGACTCCCACATCTCTATAGTGGTATGCATGTCGGTACGTTGGAGGCATGACTCTTGATAGCGTAGACTTGTTATTCATAGATATGGAATCCATAGCTCCTCTTTAGGAGTAATGATATCCTCTTATATGCGTTGTCCTGTAATTGGAAAACTGGAGCGCTCAACCATTTGGATACATAGGTGTAACCGAATGGTATACTATCTTTGGATGGTAAGTTTTCTAATGGTGAGACAATGGAACATAAGATAAAAATAATCGGGAAGGTAAGACAGAACTTGTCCTTAAGCCGATTATGGATTATCATATGGGGATACGATGCACTATGATATGTCATGGAGACTTAGCTACACGAGCTTCGTAATTCTATAAAGTTCGAGAGTGCAGCTCCAAGCTTTTAGTGGAGTAGCGTTGGAGTTGATAATTATGAAATGTATATCTGGGATATTGGGTTTCATAATTATCATAAGCTTGAACTTTATAGGTCCATTTTGGTCCCCTTTGCTAGCTCACAAAATCCTGTAACGACACGGCGTGCTTTTCCAATAATTGGTGACTTATGTCGGATTTATCAAATTGGTTTAAAATTTGTAAGAATCAAATAATTCATGTATGTTTATCGATTGAATTAATTTTGTAAGAAATTAGTTCAAGATAAACTTGTTGAATTATTGCGATCAGATAATTCTTGTCTGTTTATCGGTTGTTTTAATTTTGGACAAATTAGAGCAAGATAAACTTGTAGAATTATTGTGAATTGATTTATTTTCTTAGAGATTATCTTGATAAAGTTTGTTTTGATCAGATAACTTCTCTATTGGGTTATTTGAATCAAAATTGAGACTTTATCCTTTAGAATCTCGGGTGGAGAATAAAAGATTCGCGGAGATTTTTTCTCGGGAGTTCGACCTGCCAAACTGCCCTGTTCGGCCTGCCGATCAGCGGAGATAAGATTACGCGTTTTCACGCGGATCTTATCAGATATTGATCCGAACTTGATTCTGTTTTGAGTTTTTGAGACCTAATCTGATATGTACTGACCCCAGGACCAATAGCTATATAAAGGGAGTGAGTCTCATGATTTACTCAGATCAATTTGAGAGATTAAGAGTGATACTTTTCTAGTGAGCATCTGAAAACTCCCTGAGAGCTTTTGTTCACAAATCACAAGCACTAGCTTTGGGTTCTCTCTGTTGGTTGGAAGGAGAGTCACCGGTGGAAGAGCTGTACGTGTGAGCCCACACTCACTCCGGTTGTGGATAGAGAATAGCAAAGAAGACCAGTTGATTGAGGCTCTTCTGGAACGTTACTTCTCTACACGGATTGCGGAGGTTCTTCGGCATACTGAGGTTAGTAAGATCTGTCTAATTTATACATATAACATGTTAAACTTGTGTTTTGAAAATTACTCTGATGAAAATTTTTAAAAATTCTGCTGCGCACTTTGTTTCCAACAGTACCAACCGACACTCTGGTGTCACATTATTATCATGTTTCTTTTTACCGAATGTTCTCATTACATTCATTATTATCAGCCATTATTTAGCCAATAATGAAAATAAGTGATAGACTTCATTTCTTGAAAAACATAAAAAGGCTTTATGGTCAAACCCTTTTTTAAAACGTGGGTACTAAGGAGAAGGGATAGAAGTCCTACCTCGATATCTGTACTAAAGTCCAACACCGCAGTCCCTATCCGCTATACATTAGCTCCATAGAACCATGAACAACCTTAAATAGAAACTAAGTTTGTCATTTCCTAGCTTAAGGTATTCTACATCCCTAAGCTATCTCATAGTGTTTTAGTACGCTTTTAGTACTCATAAAATCATTTTATAAGGTCGGAATCTTGATTTGAGTCTTAAATAGTAAAAACATGTGAAAAATGTCATTTTTCATAAGGTTCGATCGACCTGCCGGAACCCCTGGTCCGGCCTGCCAAACTCCACAGTTCGGCATGCCGACCTGATGAATCCGGCTTGCCGAACTGGAAAAACATGGGAGGTCTGAGGCTTTGATTCTCGGCCTCCCTAAGCCCAAAATCATATCAAAACCTATTTTTCCAAGTCCCAGAGCATGTACAATGATCATAGATAATAAACAAACATAGTAGGACACATTTAAACAAGATTTACATAGGAATTTTCAAGGAAATCCGAAAATAGAGAAAATGGAAAAAACTTGATTTAATCCAAATATCATGAAATCAAGCCTAGATTTCGAATGATTAAGTTCCACCAACTTAGATTAGAGGTTTCCTAAGCTCAAGGAACTCCTATTAGAACATTTTAGATAAATTGAAAAATTTGAAACGAAAACTTAAAATTTGAAAAAAACAATGAAACTAACCTTGGATCGAAGCTTTAAATCGGTTTGTGGAAGTCTAAATCATGTTCCTCACCTCCCAATCCAGCTGAGAATCAAGCCCAAACTCAAAATTTTGAAATCAAAGCAAAGAGGGGGAAGAGACATGGAGAGGAAGCGTGGGAGAGAGGGAAGGGGAAGAGAGAGAAAACGTGAGGAAGAGTGAGAGTGAGAGGGAGATAAATAGAAGGAGATTAGTGGTTTTGTTGAGCAAAACCGTGTCCCCAGCACACAGTTTGTAGTTGGGACGTATCGGGCATTTGATAATTTGTTTTGTTTCAAAATTCAAATGACATATAAAATAATTAAAAATGAGACAAATTTAAAATACCATAAAATACTTAAATTAAGTTCAAATTTACATCAAAGCATACTAATCCACCATCTAAACACCAATTATGCCTGATCAAATTTTCTAGGTGTTACAGTTACTTTATCCGTCATGTTTATCTTGATCTGATTAATTTTGTGTATTATTATTATTATTATTATTATTTCATAAGGGTAATACCTTTTAGAAATAAGTCTTAGTTTTGACCTTTTAGCTGTTGTGTTAAGTTACGCATTTGGGTAGGAATTCCAGTAACGGTTTTTGTTTGATTTGCCTTGATTTCCTTCGATCAATACAAATTCTAGTAACAATTTTGTCTGGTTTTAGTTTCCACTAATGTTCCAAATTCCAGTGATAGTTTTCTTGGGTTTAATTTTGACTAATTAACGACTTTTTCAATTAGGAACATGACATTTGCTGCAACCAATGACGAATCAATAACTATAAAAAAAAAATGACAAATTAATATATTGATGCTTAATAAAAGTGATTTATACCACTTTTTTAATTATAAAAAATATAAAATTTTTTTATATTATAATAATAATAATAAATATTATAATATAAAATTTTTATAGATTACAATAAAAACAAAAATGCTAACCATATTAACCATCCTGCCAAATATCTACTAATCTTGCTTTTCTTGACAATAGTCGATTTAAATTCTAGTAATAACACATCTTCTCTCTCCTTGTTATCTGCAATTTATTTTCTTCGTTATTATTATAACGGATTACGAGTTGATTGATTGACAACACACTGCAGTCTTCCATTCATAAAGGCCATTGCTTTCCACGCCTGCTTTTGTGGAAAAGACAAACATACTGTTCAAGCTTTAGGTTTTTTGTAAATGGTTTAATTAATGATTTGATTTAAACTAACCTAATTTAAATTAAGATTTAAGATAATGATTTAAATTGTTATTCGAATTGACGTTTAGATATACATTTGAGTTTTAATCTGAGTATAAATAAAATTAGAATTTATGTTTAAAAAGGTGGTGAAAATAGTTTTTGATTTATTAATAAATCTAATAAAATCTTAATGTTAAGGATCCTAAAAAATATAGAATATGTATCTTAATTTGTTCCTCTCTTTACTAGGAATAAAGTAAAAAAAGAATAATCTCAATTGGATGACAAATGAAGAAGTTATGATTTTTTTCTCAAATATAAGAGAGAAAATTTTAGTTTTTACTATATCAAAGATATTCAAATATCAAAAATTTAAGGGGATAAAAACTTAGATTCTTGATATTCAAAAGATTCAAATTTTGAAGGAAACAAACATGTATCTAAAGAATTATTAATACTCAAATCTAAATTTAAATCTAAAAATTTCAAAGAATTATCGAAACAAAAGGCCCTTATGTTATAGTAGTATTTTATTTTATATTGTTACAATTAAAACAAATAAATTCGAATAACGTTGTCAAATAAACCATTGCTTGTTTTATGTGCGTTTTACTAATAATAATACATGTTTTAGATCATTACTAAATCATGTTAAAATCATATTTTTTAACAAATTTAACAAAAAATCTATTAACAGGTTATTTTTCAATGCCAATCATAGAAATAAAATGATTTTAACCAAATATAATAATTTGAAAAACGTACAGGCTAGTGTGGAAAAGAATTTTTTTCCCCTGAATAGAGTAATAAGCCTCTTATTTATTACAGTTTTCACTTTCTAGGCGGTTCATTTCATGCTCTTTTCTTTTTTCTTTTTTTTTTAATAAGTTGCTCTTTTAGCTCTTCACCTAAGAATCTGTCGTTTTTTCTTTTTCTTTTTCTTTTTCTGTCGAAAAGTTAGAAGATCCACCCTTAAAACTACGGGGATATATTTCTAGAATTCTGAACCATATAAGTGATATCAGATTACAAAAATGGTCACTTACTTTGTATCAAATTAAATAACTACTAATATTGGAGGAAGAATAATGAGTATATATGGACTTTTTATTTTTTGAAACGAGAAATTGCATTCTAAATTAGAAAAATAATTCAGACACAAAAGACTGTAACACAATTAGCACTTCAATTAGAAAAGTAATTCAGACACAAAAGACCGTAACACAATTAGCACTTCAATCCCGACAACAAACCGGAACCACCAACAAACTCGATTGAAAACATTAAAGGGTAAAACATGTATCAAGTTCCAACCTATAGAAACAGAAAAAGCACACTACTAATCGAGCACAAAAAAGGCTATTTTATACATGCCACTATAGGCGGGTAACTTTGATCGTATGAGATGGAGAAACTAAAGGCATCAAATCTTACAAACACCGAAGGATAGGGTTGTTTTAATGGTTTTTAATAGTTACTTTTCAAATAGTTATATTTTTGTTAAGAATATATTTTTTTACTAATTAAAATATAACGTGACAAAAATTCAACGTTATTAATTATCATTAATATTTTTAGCCAATTATTTACAATCGATTAATTTCTGTTAAACGGCTAATAATAACATTGTACTTTAGAAGCGTCCCTTCAAAAGGGAAAAAAGTATACACATATAACGTCCGTTTATTTTACTTAAGAGAAGCATTAAATAAACGCTCTTTATATGAGGGATCTAAATGAATATTTAAATAATTAATGCAGATTATTCGTCGCAAAAGATCAAATAATTAGAGGGTCGACAGCATTACGACAGCATTACGATATCGTAATTAAAAATGGAATCTTATGGAATAAATTAAGGAGTAGTTTTGATGGTGGGGTATCTGCCATTGTCTCGTTGTTATAAAATATATGACCACTCAAATTCTTGGAATTAAACCCCTTTAAATTCATATATGCATTAATTAACAATGTAACAGAAAAGACTTAATAATTATCTCTTTCTCAAGCTTTATTAAAAAAAGAAATCTCCTTTTCTCTCTCTTGGAATGGGACAAATGATAATCCTATTATGTAATCACGGTTTTTGTAACTTGTTCCTTGTTAAAACCCAACACCTTAAGAAAATATATTCGTCTTTTTCCCCCTTCAAACAAGAACTATAATAAAATGAAAGACATTCATCAACTTGGGGTTGGATGATATCATGTTTTTAGATTATTTTCATAGCCCAAAATATTCTCATTAGGCATGTTTGGTGTGCAGGATTATGAAGAATTGGATTGAATTAAATCTTAATGCTTTGTTCAGTGAAAAACTTTAAAGGACTAGATTATCCTTATCCAATCTTTGCTTGAATCCCCTTGGAAGGGGATTGTACAATCCTTTGCTAACGTGTGGAATCAAACATAACCTTTATACATTGTAAAAATTTTCAAAGGCCTATTTGCAAAAAATTATAAAATTTAGGTTAAATTATAATTTTATAAAAAATAAAGGGTTAGAATGTAATTTTTATGTGAGGGAAATAAATTTTAAAAATTATATTTTTACCCCTTTAATTTTAAAAAATTATAATTTGATTCAAATTTTTTTAAAAAAATTTACAAAAAAGCCTTTATCCTAATAACACAACTTCAAACATGGGAGTGAATTTGCTAAAATTTTATTATATCCTTTCCAATACAATTCAACATGATTCTCTAAAATTATCTTATTTAATATTTTCCTATCTAATGCATCAAATGACCCCTTTTGTGTATTGACATTTTCCCTTCTGGGAACGACATACTTTGGATTTTTGACGTTATTCGCTGCAGGTTGACAATTCAGTAGTTGTACTCCATATTTCTACCAAATCAATTCAGTAATTGACCAATTAAAATTAGAGTTGTAAAGTTTTTTATTTTATATCTCATTTATAATTGGGAAACAATGTGATAAATATATATGAAAAATGAAAAGTTATATATATATATATGGTAAAAAAAATATTATTTCGTTAATGACCGCTAAATCAAACTAAAATAAGATAATATAAGTGCAGTGGAGTTTAGCATATAGTAAATTTGACATTTGATTCCTATTAAGAGGTAAATTAATTTTTTTGCTTTAATAATTACAACATTCTCACTATTTAATCATTAATATTAAAAGTTTAATTTTTTAAGTTTTAATGTTTAATAATTATGATACAAGAAAAATATTATATTCTAAATAACATTACGCATTAAAGCATAAAATAAAACAACGCATCAAATATATATGTATATATATTTTTTTTATAGCAAATATAACATTGACATTAACATTTGTATTGGAGGCAGTCTTAAGTTTAAGTACATCCTCTTGAAGAACATCATAGCTAATTTAATTGTTTGTCCTGAATGAACACTTACTGACATTGAACTATTCAATCCAGAAATAAAAAATAAAAATAATATATCAACAATACTTGAAGTTGTTCTAGAACTCCATGTTATGTTGTCATCCAGTATCAATTTCCACTAGTCTTGCAAGGAATATATGTCTATTACGACGAAATGCTACCCCTAATATATGGCGCCTTCCTATTCTTTATTTGTCTAGGGAAAAAGGCACACTAAATATGTTTTTTTCCTAACAAAAACTGTTATAAGAGTAGAGTTTGTCTTACCCATATAATTTTGAAAAGACAATACATTTTTACATGACATATAAATTACTTACAAAGTGACTTATTTATATGCTCTGCTTAATGCTTGCATTGTACTTTCACTAATGTTTTTTTTTTTTTTTCCAACATTGATTGATAAATTTGAGCTATATGCATGACCTCTTAAATTCTTACGTCAAATTTTGTTTTGTTTTTCGCTTCATGATGTGATGTTTACCTCCCACAAAGAGAATCATATGGTTCCCTCCGAGTTGGATTAAACGACGGTAGACATTTTCTTTAGCCCCTAAAGGCAAGAAAAAGACGGCAAACCTAACTCTCTATATTTTGATGGCTGTGTCCAAATAATTAATGTGGTATTTAGAAGGGTGATAGAAACCATCGGTTAAAATTATTTTTATTGTAGTATGTAAGAGTTTTATATTATAGTAATTTTTTTATTGTTATTATAACATATAAAATTTTTACACTATTTATAACTGAGTTTGTAGTGAGAAATATGGTTCCTACCACTCAATCAAACAGTCAGTTAAGCAATTTAATTTAACGTTTAACTTTAACCGTTTTATTTTAACCCTCAGTCAACATTTATGTGTTCACGAAATCTTGTCATGAAAAGAATGATATATATTTATATTCAATTAATGATTGCAAAAAAATTTGTGTGCCTTGTTTCTAGAAGGATATGTAGCCATCATTTTCATCCCTTATAAGACAGATTCAGATCTTCCAGTCTCAAAAGCCCCATTCCTCCACCCCAAAGAAAAAAAAAGAGAGAGAGTTTAAAAAGGTGTAAATATTTTAACAGAATCGGTCTTTGCTTTTAGCTACTGGCATCTAGCTATTTGGTTGAAAATGAAAACTGCAGAGTAATAATGGGAAAGAAAAATCATTTCCATGCTAGGCTTAAAATTTTATTATTCATGTAATTATAGGCTTCAGTTTAATGTGAACTGTTTTTTTAATTTAGGCCTTATTGTTTTGTTAGTAATGATATTATAACCTTATAAGGTAAATAATATTGCTAAATGGGAAAATATCTCCAACTAAAAAATGTGAAACTTATGTCACTTGATGGGTTGAAAAAAAAAAAAAAAGAACTTTGTGCCAATTGCCAAACTCTTAGCTAGGCACGTGATCAGATAAGTACTAAGGAAAGAAAAGAAGAAAAAAGGTGGAGTAGCTAAGTTTTTACTGATTATAAAATATGCAGATGACAATGCCTTGGAGAAAAAGAAAAAAGAAACAAAAAAAGAACAATATTTTGTGCCAATTGCCAAACTCTCAGTTAGGCACCTGATCAGATAAGCAGTAAGGAAAGAAAAGAAAAGAAAAGGTGGATTTTGATTATAAAATATGCAGATGACAATGCCCTCGAGGAAAAAAAAAAGGGAAACAAAGGATATAAATTATTAAGTAAATAGGATTATGAAGCTTCTCAACGGCAAAAGGTATGCTATAGAATGCGGTTTACGTAAATTACCGTTTTAACTGCCCACATTATTTAAAAGATTAATATTTTGACTACTTACCATTCTTGATCCGAACATTTTATTTAGGGCTTGTTTGAAAGGGTTTTTTAAAAGTTGTTTATAGCTTTTTGAGTTCAAAAGTTGTTTTTAAAAATGTTTAAATAATCTATCAGGCTTTTATTTTTTTAAAAATGTTTCTTGTTAAATCCATAATAATTCATATAATATTATTTATTATTATATCTCAATTAGTTTTTAACTTTTTTTATTAACTAGTCCATAACTTTTCATTTTAGTGTCAAACCACACATTAAATAGCATTTATTAAAAAATTACTAAACTACCCTTTAAAATAATTATACATTTAAAAATCAATAAAAATTAAAACAAAAACTAATTAAAAAATCTAAACAAATAAATTAAACCCAAACAAAAAAAGAACACAACAAACCCAGATCTTCATCGGAAGAAACTACAACTTATCAAAAAATTAAACGAAAAATTAGAAAAAAAAAAAAGGTCACAGCTGGAACTCAGTTATGGAGGAGATAGGTTTGTGATGGAAAGATTAGGCGGAGGGGAAGCCGGAGAAGCCGTTGAGGGAGGAGCGATTGTGGGAGGTGGAGACAACTCACCCTCAATCTCTTCGGTCTCACTCCAACGACGATGTTCGCTTCATCAGAGGGATTGCGAGCCTAGACCCACTCATAGCTCCGCTACTTCCAACAACAATAGCACCCTCTCCTAGTGACTAGGAGAATTGGAGCTCAGGGGAATGTTGGAGAGATTGGGTCTTGATCGAGTTGGAAAAAGTGACAAAAAAGGAGAAAAAGGTTGAAAAGTGTGATGGAGAAGGGAAAAAAAGGGGTCGATGGTCTGCAAACCCTCACGATCCTTTCCCATTCTCTCTCTTTCTTTCTCTCCCTAAATCAATCAATCTCAGCGGTGATGGTGGAAATCCCCGATGACGTCTTCTTCTTGATGGTGTTCTTTAACAGCAAGTAGATAATCTCGCTGTTGTTCTTCAACAAATGGTCTGCAAATCTGGTTTTGTTTGGCTGTGCATGGAGGGAGAAAGAGAGGAAAGAGAGATTTTGTTTTGAAAAGATTAGGGAAATTAGGTTTTTTGAAAAGATTAGGAAATCAGATTCTTTTAGTAAAAATTAGTCCCAAAAATCATCTAATGAAAAAAGAAAAACAACACCGTATTTAGTTTTTATTGTTGATTTCTTTGAGCATGATTTTTTTTTTTTTTTTGCTGCTTTTAGTAATACTATTTAGTTTAATTTTATTACTTTTTATTTTTTATTTTAATTTTTTTTAAATATTAGTCTTTTTACTAAAATACCCTTTTTCAAGAAGTCACATGCGTATCACGTGACTCTTTTTTAACAGGCATCAGTTAAAATGGTCCCTCGAGTATTAAAATAAATAGTTGGGGACTAATTAATAAAAAAAATTGGGAATTAGAATCTCACTTTCGTGAAAAGGTTGAGATAATTTGAGCAATTTATCTTATATTTTAAGTAAAACATCACAAGGATTCAATATTAATCATTATCCCTAATTATGTGTATTGAGTTTAGACAAGAAATTATTAAAGACTTGGTATAAATTAATAAAGTTCAACAACTGGTAAAATGAAGCTTAATACTTTATTTTTGAAAAAGTTGTGGTGTTGTCATTATCTAAGTAGAGGAATAATCTTATTCAGATTATTGTAATATTGATTGCATTATAGAGACAACTATATTGGAAATATACGTGAACATGACCACAATAGAGTTATTATTTTTATTTAATTCGTTGAAATACAAAAACTTATATTCTCTTATTTTCTTTCTTTTTTATCTACCAATAACATTTGAGAAAACTTATATGTATCCTAGTCATTCCAACTTCTAGGGGGTGTTTGGCAGTGGTGGGAACTGAATCACCACTCAGTTCCCACCACAATATTAGTTATGAACAGTATAAAGCTCTCACATGCTACAGTAACAATAAAAAAATATGCTACAGTGTAAAACTCTCACATGCTATAGTAAAAGTGGTTCCCACCACCTTTCCAAACACCCTACTAATATTTTATATACGTCATACATGTCGTCCCTTTTTTTTTCCTTCTTCCTGCCAAACGGGCTGTTTAGAGTTTTCACGAGAAAATTAATTACTTTAATTATAAATAATATTTCAGTGTGAGCTGATCTATATAGAGTTCAAATATGTTGTTCCCGGTGATAGATCTAAGATTTTATTTCAGCGGAGGTACAAAAGAGAAACAAATTTTATACTAGAATATGAAAAAAAAAGAGTTTCTTAATATAATTATTAATACAATTTTATTGAAGCAACATGTTATAATTGTCACTAGCTAACATCATCATCATTATTATTTACAAAATTACATATTATGCCACATGTTTAAAAGTTTCTGATTATTTATGTCATATTTAGAAAAGCTTACGCCACACCATTATTTATATTACATGTTAAATTATCTCACAAATAAATATGTGTCATTTATAAAAAGTAAATATTAAAAGACTGTATTTATGAAAACTCACCCTATTATTTTATTTTAAATTTTATGATTAAACATGGTATTAAAAATAAGATTAACACGAAGTTGGAAAAGTAATATTAATACAACTATTATACATATTTCAATCTACTATATTATAAATTTTAAAAATAAAATATAAATACAAACATAATAATGAAAATGAATATATTGACAAGAATAAAGAAGACGGAGAAGAGAAACAAAGCTTACGCGAGTGGGCGTATTTTGAATGAAGGGCTATGAGAGAATCAAGTAGAAGTAATTGTTAAAACAAAATATTGTGATGAAAACCATCATCATCCAAGATCATTCATCTTAAATCACCAAAAATATTAATAAGATGAGAAAGCTAACTTGAATCTATGGATTGAATGTGATTCTTGAGTCTGTAGGTTGAGGATCTTTCAAGCCTAGTACGTAATTTCTCCTTCAAAGTATGCCTCTGAAATTTCTCTGTAGATGAGAAACAGAAAAATAATGTACGTACTGACTTAGGGACCACAACCCTTTTTATATAACTGTTAAACCCTAACAGTTATCCTTAATTACCAATTCAGTCCATCATAAAATCAGTAATTATATTTTAGTCTGTACACATAGAAGGCCCACACTTAATATACATTAAAAGCCCAAAACCTAAATTGATCACTTTTAATTGGACAACCTTATCTGATAGCCTTTAATACACATTTATTTAATATATTAGCCCATATATTGGATTAATTCCAATAATCTCCCACTTGGGCTATATATGAAACTTTATAAATATGAATTATACCTTATGAGCTTATGAATTTTGCTATCAAAACCTTATACATCTCAATAATCTTGTCCATTAACCATATCAATATAGGACCAAAGCAACATTCGCTACATATGTCATAACTAGACCTATCAATGATCACATATACCAATACAACTAATGACAAGATCAAGCATGGATGTGTAGCATGGAAATTCCATACAATGTGATCTTAACATGTCTATTTTCAACTGGTCCATCTTAAAACCTTAGTAAGATCAAATCATACCAAAATCAGAGTGTGAATAAACCAAAAACTTTATTTCTGTAGAAAATAACCTCAAAATATCCATAAACTGAAATAACTGAAAATATGTCTATATTATAAAAGCATTTAAAATTACAAACTCCTACTAAAATTGAATATCTTGAAATGGTATGATACCACCCACACAAGCAGTGTGCTCATGAAACATTTTGGGTGGCAGTCCCTTAGTAAGCAGACTTGTAATCATAGAGTTTGTACCGTTGTGCTCTATAGACAACTGTCCACTCTAAACTTTTTCTTTTATAGCCAAGAACTTGATCTCTATATGCTTTGACTTCGTCGAGCTCCTGTTATTGTTAGAATATAGAACTGTTGATTTATTGTCACAAAATAACTTGAGCAGTCTTTGAATATTGTCTACTATGCGTAGCCCCGTGACAAAATTTCACAGTCATATTTCATGTTTAGACACCTCATAACACGCTATGAACTCTGTTGCCATGGTAAAAGATGTTATAAGAGACTATTTAGCACTCTTCAAGGAGACAACACCTCCAGCCAGAAGGTAGACATAGCCCGACGTAGATTTTATACTATCTTGGCATCCAACATAATCGAAGTCCGTATACCCAATGATCTCAAGCTGTTCCGACCTCCGATATGTGAGCATATAGTTTTTCGTTCTCTGTAAATGCCTCAAGACTCGTTTGGCTGCTATCTAGTGATACTTTCTAAGATTGCTTAAGTATCTGCTTAACATCCCTATAACGTATGCAATATCCAGATTTACACAAACCTGAGCATATATCAGACTCCTTACTTCTGACACATAAGGAATCTTCTGCATTTCCTGAAGCTCAAAGTCATTCTTAGGGCAATGATTGAGACTGAACTTGTCTCCCTTAGCCACAAGGGTATCACCTGGTTTACAATCCTGCATGCCATAGCTCTTGAGAATCTTTTCAACATAGCTTTTTTGTGATAATCCAAGAATACTCCGAGAGCGATTCCGGTGTATCTGTATAGCCAACACAAAATAGGCGTCACCAAGATCCTTTATCTTAAATTTCTTTGATAGAAATCTCTTGGTTTCGTATAATAAGCCTATATTGTTGCTGTTAAACAATATGTTATGGACATATAAAACTAAGAAAATATATTTAATCCCATTAAACTTGTGGTCTATACAATCATTAACCACATTCATCTCAAAACCGAACGAGATGATAACCTGATGAAATTTATAATACCACTTACGAAAAGCTTGCTTAAGCCCATAGATGGATTTCTTTAATTTACAAACCATTTTCTTTGCATCTCCCGACACAAAGAATTTCAGTTGCACCATATAGATTGTTTCATCAATGTTGCCATTGAGAAACGCAGTCTTAACATCTATCTGATGAAGCTCAAGATCAAAATGCGCCATTAATGCCATTATAATCCTAAAAGAGTCTTTCGAAGAAAATAAAAAGAAAGTCTCTTTATAGTCGATGCCTTCTTTTTGTGTAAAGCCTTTAGCGACAAGACGAGCCTTATACCTCTCCACATCGCCTTTCGAATCCCTTTTGGTCTTAAATATTCATTTGCAACCAATGGGTTTCGCTCCTTTAGGCAATGGGACAAGATCTCAAACGTCATTGTCCTTCATAGACTTCATCTCCTCATTCATGGCATCAACCACTCTTGAGATCTAGAACTTTTCATGGCCTGATGGAAGTTGATTGGATCATCTTCCACCACACCAATGTCAAACTCAAGTTCTTAGAGAAATACAATGTAATCAGCTGGCACCGCACTTCTCCTTTCTCTAGTGGATCACGTTAATGGCATAGGTTCTTGAGGTTATAGAGTTTGTTCTTATAGAATAATTTTTAGAATGGGAGGTTCTCCGACATTGTCTTTATTTGGGTCTGCTTTTTGAACAATGTCAAGAATAGGAACCTGATCAATGTCAATAATAGCTATAGGAATATCAACATATTCCTCTTCAAAGACAAAGTCCCTAACCTTATCTCCCCCCATAAACTCGACATCCTCAAAAAACTGGGCATTTTTCGTCTCAAAAATCGACTTATTCGTGGGATCATAAAATTTATACCCCATGGATCTTTCAAAGTATCCAATAAAATAACAACTAACCATCTTTGAGTCCACTTTCTTTTCATTAGGCCTAAGGGGTTTTGCAGTTGCTTTAGTTGGAACCCTGTTAAGGATATATGCTGTAATCTTAAGCGCTTCACCCCATAGTGATTCTGGTAAGGTAGAATGAGATGTCATACTCCTCACCATGTCCTTAAGCGTCTTGTTTCATCTTTTAGCAACACCATTCATAGTGAGCGAACCCGGCATAGCGTACTGTGGGACGATGCCACTTTCCTCTAGGAACTTAGCAAACAATCCTAGATGTTGTTCACCTGAACCATCATATCTACCATAGTACTCACTATCATGGTCAGATCTGATCTTTTTAATCCTTTTGCTGAGTTGGTTTTTAACTTCGGCCTTATAATTTTTGAACATATCTAGCGACTGTGACTTTTATGAATAAGATATATGTAGCTATATCTAGAAAAATAGTCTATGAACATTATAAAATATTGTTGACCATTCTAAGAAGCCATAGGGAATGACCCACAAATATCTGTATGTATAAGTTCTAAGACGTCCAAAATCCTGTTGGCTTCAAATCTCCTTTTATTGATTTGTTTCCCTTTAATACAGTTAACACAAATATCAAAATCTGTAAAGTCTAAGGGGTTGAGAATTTCGTCTGACACAAGTCTCTCTATTGTTCTTCTAGAGATATGACTCAATCTCTTGTGCCATAACGCAGCTGAATTCTCATTGGTTAATTTTCTCTTTATACCTCGAGTACTTAATTGCAAGGATTCATTAAATGAAGCAATTGTATCAAGTAAATAAATATTATTGTAACCTGATAAAGAACCAGAACCAACCAATTTTGAATCACAAAACAAACTAAATTTTCCATTTCCAAATGAACAAGAATAAGTCCTTGGAAGTATTAGCCGAGTGAGTATTTTCTGTCTTCTCTTGCTTCAGGTTTTCCTCTTCTCGCACACAGTGTGAGATGAGCTCATTATAAAGATAATACAACCAAGCACATTAGTTTTGGGGAAGAGAAATTCTAAATGCCAAGAAAAGAAAAGACCAAGCTGAATGCGTGTATTGATCCGATATGTTTTGTGTGTGAAAAGGGTAAAAGTACGAGAGGAACATTTATTTCTGAATTTAAAGAGCTCCTTGATTGCTTATCCCCCACAGATCATAAATTGCTCTGTATAAAAGAGCGTACACCGAGCAGGTTCCAAAATATAGTTCCCAAAGGATACACCATTTTTATTACCACAAAGGGACATATCTATAAACGGGTCTTTAAGGGGTAAAAAAAAGGGGATAATATTTATTAAAGAATTATACAGTAATTATCGACTGATAAGACAAAATTTTTAATTGACTGATTTATTATAATTTTTTTAATTACTATAATTATGAGATGATCTTATAATTCAAAACCTCATCTTACTGATAGGGCATTTTCTCATAGAAAGTTGTCCCGTGATTATGCAATGTGGCTAAAGTTTCATGATCCAGGAGAAAGAGAGAGACTGATCAAGGCACATCAAAAGTGGTAAGTTATATATTTTTCAATAACATAATGACTACCTCGGCAGAATTTTAGAAACAATATGCATACATTTTGGTATTGGGAAACAGCAGTGTATATATAGTGCATTATAGTGGAAAAACCAAAGCGGAAAGGGGGAATTAGCGATAACTTTGAAAAGTGCTGTCCTTCTCAGCAAACCGATTATCAGGCTATGATGTTGAATGAACATGGAACAACGTTTATCCCAAAATTATAAACTAAGTGCTTCACTTGCATGCCTATAATGGAAGTTGTTGTCACAGCACTCACACTTTATAATCCACCATACACGTCCGTCAATTAAAGTTTGGCCAATTAGATCCGATTATTTTCAGCTTCTTAGTACTTTGACACAACATTGATGTTCTATTTTTATTTCTGTCGTTTAATGGTTTTCAGTTAAGCAACCTAACATTTTTTATTCACAACTGTAATATTATTCGTGTATCTTTGTAACATTCAATTTGTTTACCCGAACACTTAATAAATGTAATCCAACACATGTAACATTTGATTTTACATTTAAACAAATTAAATAATTTAATATACAAACACATAAAATAATATTACATGAACCCATAAATAACATAAAAGTGCTACATATTATGAATACACATGTATATATACATACATATATGTATAGAAATAAATTAGACCGACCTTTAATTTTGAGGTTTGAAGTTCACTTTATAAAAAAAGAACGGAAAGAAAAGGTGCATGATATTGACGTATTTAAAAGGACCGCCACAATGTAGCATTGCGGCAGGCAAGAAGGAGAGAGCCACGTATATATACATTCTAGAAAATAAATCTTCTAATCGATTTTATTTTTTGGACAATTCGAATAAGATTCTTTGTCTGAGAGAATTTCGATCGACAAGGGGGATATATACTTGTCTAGAACTTCTAGTGAGAGGCCTAGTTCATTAATTTGCAACTAATTACATCCATTCATGAGACTACATACATACATATAATATATATATATATGAAAATTGCAAATACATGTATATATGTATATTTTCTTTGTAAAAAAAAAAAGGGCCGGTTCTAAAAACCAGGAGTACATGGACCACTACACACCAAACGATGAATGTGAATAGGGAATGTCAAATTTCCATATTCCAAAAAATTGAGGCCGGTGGTGGGGCAGAAACTGATGATACAATAGCACATATTATCTATAGATGTTTTTGAAATATTGAACATTATTTTTTTTTTCCAATTGACTGTCTATACATGTTTTTTTTTAAAAAAATTGACTATCTATATTATATGGGCAATGTTTGATTGGTTGATTGTTTTTCTGACGAAGATAGGGGACAAATAATTAAAAATTACCCCGCATGAGAAACGTTTGCCAAAAAAAAAAAAAACAAAAGACATGCATGTTATGGTTAGTATCCTAAGGGAAGGGCAGTGCCCACCTATATATAGCTATAGGTCACTGTCAGATAAAATATGGGATATATATACATATACATATATACATACATATAAGCCAATGTTAATAAATCCTTATTGTTGCGATAATGGCCCAACATTTGCGTTTTCCTTATTAACAACTTCCATAATCAACCTCAGCAACCTTTTTTGTCCCAAATGTTGATCACTTCTAAGTTGAGTAATATTATTTTTGGGTGTACGCACAATTAATCAAAATTAGAAGTAGTGACAATAGCCCCAGCCTTTCCCTTAATAATTCTTTTTTTTTTTTTTTTTTTTTCTATATGTGGGTACAAACCTTCCAGCCAGAAGTTGAGTCAAGACTGCTATCTTATTTTTTTGTTATTTAGACTGTCCATCCAATTAAATTTTGACACATAAGTGATTTTTGTAATTATTTTTAATATTTAAGTACTATTTACATGTTTATGTTATGGACAACAAAAAAAAAAAAAAAGGAAAATGAGACTAGAACTGACCACTTTCTGTTACGGTTTAGATAAACATATACGAGCTTGTATCACGTATATTCATATTTATTCCCTCCATTGCACGTTGTGTTTAAAAAATTATGGTTAATCACTATAAAGTGGTCCTGAAAAGAGTTAAGATATTTGGTCAGTCATTATAGTATATGGTCCTTTAAATATTCATATGCAAGAGTTAATTTTATGTACAATAAGGTCTTCAAGTTTTATAGGTCAAAGTTGATCTTTCTAGGTGTCACTAGCTGGATAGGAGTATCATGATAAGTCTTAAAGAGGGACTTCACATGTATGATCCGATCTGTATTCAACAAATTGAACCACTTGAGTAATTAATTACTATATCTTCTATGCATGAAGTTAATTTTCTTCTTACTATATCACCTTGTGTTACAATCTTGTATACATATACATATATATATATATAGACACACTTCTTTTTAGGGATGGGGCTACTCACCTAGAAGTGTAGCTGTCCCTTAAACTTTTTTTTTAATATTGTACACAAAATTTTAATATTTCTCTTAGTATAAAATTTTAATACTTCTCTTATCTTTTTTGTTTAGCAATCTGGTTCAAAATACAATCGATTTGAACTAATAATAATATAAGTCAGTAAAAAGTTAATGTAGTTTAAAAGTTGCGGTTCTTGAAGTAATTTTTTTTTTTTTGTCACCTGACGCATGTTTGCCAAATAGTACTACATTATTATATTGAACAACTTATCGTGGCATTAATGGTAGACACGTTATTTCACTTGCTGTTTTGCATGGGCCTGGAATGATATGAAGTAATAAATTAGAGACGGAACACACATGGTTATAATTGGTGAGCAAACATAAATGATTACAATCAAAAGTGTCATCCTCTTTTTTAAAGAAATGAAATGATGCCACTTATGATCATGCGTTGTTCGTTAGGAAGACACCTTTTCCAGTCAATTTTCTGCTCTACTAGGGTCAAATAACCGTGTGTTTGGCAATAATTTTTACCTTATGATTTTTACCGTAAACTTAATTATAAATAGTATAAAATTTTCATATATTATAGTAATAATAAAAAAATTACTATAATATAAAACTCCTATATATTATAATAAAAATAGTTCACACCACTAATTTTCATCAGCCTGTCAAACACCCTAATTAATTAATGAACCAATGACATTGCGGCCGACTAATTACTTGCATCCGCCTCCTCAAATCATGAAGTCCTTTTCAACAGAACAGAACAAAATAAAATAAAATGTTTTTCCGACCATGTCTTATTTTATTTATTTATTTATTAAATTGTGATATTACTTTCACGAGTTGGCACCTGGCTGGAGGGCACGTAAGTAATGCACTACTGTTTTCTTATTGGCATGTATATATGTATAATCCAATGCTTAGATATATTCTCTCATTAATTTGTTTTTTGCCCTAATAACTCTTGATTACTATTTGCTTACCTGCAATAAAGATCAATTCTTAGTTTTTTTTTATAGGGTTATTTAATTATTTTTACCGTTTGTTTTGAGTTTATTTAACAAATATAATTTTTATTTATATCTCATTAAATATATACCTTTATATTATATTTAGGGTATGTTTGTTTTATGCATTCTTTGAACCCAATGGATTCAAATTTGGATTCGAGTATCAAGAATCCTTTGGATATGCATTTATTTCCTCCAAAATCTGAATCATTTAAATATCAAGAATCCAAGTTTTCAGAGTTCTCATTCCTCCTTAAACTTTTGATTATCGGATAGCTTTGCTACAATAAAAACTAAAATTCTCTCTCCTATATTTGAGTAAAAAAATCATAACTTCTTCATTAGATATCCAATTAAGATGATTTTTTTCACTGTGTTTCTAATAAAGAGAGGAATAAATAAATATCCATATTGCATATTTTTTAAGATCATTAACATTAAGATTTTATTATATTTATTAATAAATCAAAAACTATCTTTACTGCTTCTCCAAACACAAATTCTAATTTTATTCCATACTTGGATTAAAACTTAAATGCACATCCAAACGTTAATTCAAATAACAATTCAAATCACTAACTCAAATCTTAATTCAAATCATACTAACTCAAATTAAATCACTAATTCGAATCCATTTATCAAACGGGCTCTTAATTTGGAAATCCATACCTTATCTTATCACTTTTGGATTTTGAACTTATATCTACCAAAATATACTTAAATACAACAAAGACAAAAAAAGTTTTGAAAATTTATAACAAAATAAAAATCTTTACAAATGTGTTTCCCATTTTCGTCTTCTTCTTTTTAGGGTATCTTATGGGTATTTTGGTTCAAATTAATTAAGTGTTGACTGATAAAAGCTATTATAAATTTGTGTATTAAATGTATAGGGATGTTTGACAAGTATGGTTAACCAACTTTTTGGTTATCAAATAGTGTAAAGCTCTCAAATGCCATAGTAAAAGCAAAAAGTTACTACAGTGTAAAGCTCTCTATGCTACAGTGTTTTGAACCAAAAATTTGGTTCTAACCATGCTACTCAAACACCTTAGTAATCTGAAAATGTATATTTGATGAGATCAAAAACAAAGGATACATTTTATAAATCAGCTTAAAACATATGGTGTAAAAAGATAAATAACCCATATAACAAATGACAAAAATTGTGTTCTTATTACCTTGGGTACTCCTTGGAAAATTTAGGCAGATATTGATATTTTGAGAAGAAAAATTGAACAAAAGTCCGGAGAATAAAGTCATCTTTCAACTTTCAAGCTTCAAGCTTCAAGTGGGAAAAGTTTTTAAAAGGAGAAAATCTTAGATTTTTCCTATAAGTTTCTTCTTTGATTTTTTTTTTTTTTTGCTTAATTTTATTTTCTTTACTTTTGGTTTTAGTTTTAATTTTTTGTATTTTTCTTCGGCCTTTTATGTTTTAGTTTTATAAGACCCTTTTTTTTTTGTTTCTTTCAATAATGCTTTTTGCTTATCAAAAAACATATTATATGCTAATTAGTTTGTTTTCTAACATGCATATGTTGCATGGGATACATTTTGTTATATTCTCTTGTTAGGTCTACAAACCGATAAGCATATTTACCGATTATAAAAGCACAAGCTGATACATTTCTTAATTAATATTCAAAGGGATGAGGATAAGAGAGGACAAAGTTGATAACATAGATTGAAAGACAACGGCAGAAAGAGATGATGTCACATATCACAAACCTAAAACATATATCCATATGCATGGAAAACGGGATGGAAAATGACTTTAAATATAAATGCGATAACCCTTGGAGTTGTCCTGCATATTTTTGTTTTCTACTGACCGGGACATATAAATATTATTGTTTTCTATTGATTGGTACATGTAAATATTATTATGCACGTCTCCACGATCCATTAGACTTGGTTCAATTCAAGAACAAAGCCCACTTGAAAGGGCTATTAGGTGGCACATGCTAAGTACATGTGATGGCGTCTTGATGAGCCATGATGAATTAAGCTGAATAGGGATTCAAATGAGGAAATCACCAGTTAAAACTATTTTCTAGATTTGGTGAAATGGGCAATGGGAAGATAATAGGATGAATTCAAACTGTAAATAAGAGAATATTCCATGATTTTATTTTTTTATTACTTATTTGTAAAAGGGTATAAATAGAAATGTCCTCATAAAAAGTCCTAGGTCTCATATTAAACACTCATATTTGTACATTTATTCCTCATAGTGAAAATTCCCTCCACTCTTTATAGTGAACTTAGCTCTCGAATTGAGAGTGAATTACTATAAATTCTTAAACTTATTTATTTTTTTGCTTCTAATTCTATATTCACAGGTGAGGTGAGATTTATTTTCCGGAGAATGACTATTGGTGAATTTCTATAGTCAACGATTATATTTTGAGGCATTCCTAAAATTATGCAAAAATATTCAAATTCTAAAATTTGGAGATGCCAATTTATTGTATATCGGCTAGAGTTGGAGAAAGCAAAGGGAAAAATGAGAATGAAGGAGTGGCCCTAGTGGAATATTGGTGTTCCACTGAAAGAAAACTGTTTATTTTTCGGCTCATTTGCAAGGCGGTTTCTATACACTGGCGAAGCAGGTTTCTTCTGAAAATAAATTGGCCAAAAAGCACTTATGAAATCTCCACGTGATCGGAGCCCAAAATCAGACTTCACCGCCCACAGGACCCCATTTTCCGCCAAACTCTTTTGGCAAGTGGGCATCAATCAGTTACATCCCTCACTGAACTCCAAAAGAAAGACAAGAACAGGGCGCTGACAGCCGTCATCAACTCAGAACTTGATTGAATGAAGAGAGAAGAATCCGCACAAGTAAGTACAAGATAACAATCTAATTTAATCTCACCAAATTATTATTCTATTGTTAACGAAACAACAAAACTCAGTCTTAAAAATATACTATATACTAAACAAAAGCTTATAATTTTATGAGTAGTGAAAAAATGATTTTTTTAATTATTATTTTAGTACTCTATGTTTTAGAGAACAAATCTATTGATACCCTATTATTTTAAGAATATCAAAACCGTATTTTGTAATTTTCTTAAAATATTATTTTGATACCTTAAGTTTGTAATTTTTTAACTTTAAATTTTCTTTTTATCTTTTTATTAATGAACTCAAAATTAATTTTGTAAAACTATTATAGAAAATCAAAACAAAAGATAAAGTAAAACTGGTCAAAAGAAAGGCATATATGTAAACTTTTCATTTTTTAGGTATTGTTTGTATTTATTTTCTTTTAAAGTTTTATCAAAATAATATAAGGTTTATTAATAAAGGGTAAGAAATTTTACACCACAAAACACAGGCTTAGGTACCAAAATGATACTTTTAAAAACTACAAGGTACTGTTTTGATATTTTCTAAACGACAAGGTATTAATGTGAAGTTTTTTTAAGATAGAAAATACTAAATATAATAAAAACCTTTTTTTTTTTTTTTTACAAAACTAACCCTAGGACAAACATTATTACCTAATTAGTGGATACTATTATTTTAACTTTACAAATACGCCACAAAAATAAAGATTGGATTGATTTATGCCACACAAAAAATAATTACAAAAAATACAAGAACACATCATCACAATATATTTTACAATACCTAAAATACCCTCATCTTCTGGCTTATCCATGGTTACCAGTCATTTTTGGTGGCAGCCAGCACAGTACAAGAAAAAATTAAAAAAAAAAACATTAAGACTACTTTTGACTAGCAAAAAACTCACGTGACTTCCAGCAACAACTTTGAGGCTTGGTTCTCGTGTGACTCCGACAGCAAGCTGCTACCTTTGCGACTTCGGCGCTTGCTCCCAGCTCAAAGCTGTCGCAGAACCGTGAGAGCCTCTTGTCGTCAACGTCATTGTAGGTATTGTCGAGGCTGCAACTCAAAACGCACCGCCCTTGTCTGTGCGACTCCTACCACGAACGATGACGACCTTGTGCAACCTTTGCTAGATGCCGACGAGACCTGCTCCTTAGGTAAGAAAATCACAAAACCACAAGTACAATAATCAATCAAATATCTTTAAAAAGCCAAATATCTAGAAATAATAATAATAATGTAACGCCCTTAAGAGGGGTTAACAGTTTTTAATAAATAAAATAAAGATCAAAAAATAAAAATAAAATATCAAAGAAATTTATCCGGGACTTAAATAAAAACTCTCAAAACAAAATAAAAATATAAACAAAGGAACTACATTCTAATGTAGCACCTTATATTTTATAATTACAACTGTCATCATCATCATTTCAACCTTCAATACAATCTTCACACAGTCCTAGAAAGTAACACAAGATGCTTACATTATCATGTAGTACATTCTCTAACAAATGAAGCAATTCCAATGTAATACAACTACATAGCTTCCTCAACTATGTTTCTTGTCACTACCTCACGCTTTGTGAGCCCTGAAAAAATGAAAATATAGAGGAATGAGCGACAACATGCTTAGTAGGGAAAACATTACTCACCTTTAGGTTTTTATCATTGCCACATTAAAACCTACATGATTAGTTAGTTCTTAATGTTAATCATCAATATTATCATGTTCAATTTTGGTGGATATCTTATGATCATTCTTACTAAGTTTCATACATATATATATACATTAATTTAGGATTCAACTATGCTCATCTGTATCCACCATGCAATTAGAATATCATATCACTCAGCTCAATGAAACGCAAATGGACGCGCTTGACCACCCTATAATCATTCTAAGAGTGTTCCAGTGAGAGGACGTGAAGCCTCAAATCCTCACTAAGTCGATTCTTGTACAGTACGTTCTAGGACTTTCGACCCAAGAGAGCGACGTCGCCTCCCCCTATTTCACCTTTTAGGGTATTCATGCCCAAGGACATAACCATTGCCCTCTTCACATCTTACCATTCCTCTATAATCATTCATTTCTTATAGAGTTAATTTTCCTGACCATATTTTTCAATTTACAACAACATATGTCAAATCAATATATTCCTCGCTATACAACATAGGACGAGTTTATGTCATTGTCTCATATGTAATATCATATAATATCAGTTCAACATACATATATACCTTACAATAAAATAACCAATTTTAATTCCATAAAAACCTCACAAAAGATGAGTAATAGAATCCCTACCTCTTGGCGAATACCATGTCGATAACTTCCAATTCACAATACCAAGCTCACAACGTAAGCTTCAAGTACTTTGTTATTCTACGACGTATAAAATAACCATACTTTAACTAAATTCCTAATCCATAATCATATTGATTACCATTTATTCTTATTAGTATGCCATAATCATTTATATGAAATCCTTGGAATATTTGGTAACACAAAATAATGAAAAACAAATGATTTTGGATTGGCCGATCAGCCGACCAATCATTGTTTTCAGCTTACTGACTAAAACTGTTATTTTTGGATCTCTGCAGGCCTATCGGTACTGTTCATTGATCTACCGGTATTGTTCATTGGTTCTATACATCGGCCTATCGATACTGTTCATTGGCCTACCGATACTGTTCATCGGCCTGTCGCAAAACAATACATGGAAATTCCATATTTCTATTTTGAAGGTTTCAAACTTTAAAATTCAATCCAATCCTTTTTATCAACTTCTAGGACATATAAAATATATAAAAACTATGAAATATTACCCTTAAACACATGTATATCATTTTTCTCAAAGTTTTCATATTCAACATATAAATCTAAAACAAAAATCAAAATTCTTCAAAACTAGCTCAGAAACTCATTTTAAACAAAGATCTATACAAATCAAGCTTCAAAAAGTTGTATAATTACCCACAAATATCAAGAACACATTTCTCACAAATCTCATGCTAAAAACACAAATTTAAATGAAAGTTTTTTTTTAGCTTAGAAACCTTACCTCAAGCTTCAAGAAGATCATGATTTTGGTTGTAAAAATCCTTGATCTTTGTTTGTGATAATTTATGAGAAAATAACTTGAAATTCATGAAGAATGTTTAAACTCTTCCTTTAGTCTTCTCTGGTTGTCTCACCGTATAAGAAGAAATGAAAAAGAAAAAAGAGATCCAAAGGAAGGGAGAGAAACGTGAGAGAAGAAAGAGAAAAGGGGTAGGGGACAGTGAAGATTGATCTGAAAAGAAGGTAAAGAGAATGATTGAGGGAGTAAGTAAGAATGAGTCTCCTCTGGAGACTTTAGCTCATATAATGCCAAATGATATTTTTGTAATTAATTAAAAGTTCCAAAGGCATTTAAGTAAATATACTAAATAGGTATAGGAAATTTTAGAAGATTTTAAAAATAGGTAGAAATAAAAATTGTGAAATAAATTTCAAATGAAACCAATTTTAATTGACACACTAATAATTAATTTAATTACCATAATACCTGTTAGAAGAATAACGAGCATCACAAATAATAATAATAATAATAATAATAATAATAAATTCAACAGTCATTGCATAGTGGCTGCCGCGTGGGGGCAGCTAACCCTTAGATGGAGATCGTAAGGGGAAGATCTATAGTGTAGGGAAGCGACCACCATTTGAGGGAAAATATTCCCTCGCATGGAGATCATCAGATTTCCATCTTCTTGGTGGAGGACACAGTCTGATCTTCGCGCGGGGGTCGTCGGATCACCGTCGTCATGGGGAAATCTCCATGACAGTGCCACATAAAGATGGTGGTCGCGTGGAGGACAGAAGGCGTGGCTTGACAAATCTGCCAAAGGCAACGTGCCCGGAGGAGCTAATCTACCAACGGAGTCGAGTAGGGTCGTGCATGGAGGTAGCTCTGTTAGCAACATTGCTGATGAAGTTGCACAGCTGGCGCGGAGAACTGAGAGAAAGAGGAGAGGGAGGCACAAGAAGATAGCTGTCACGCCCCGGAGTATGGGAGGTGACGTTGTGGATTATTTAAATTAATTAAAAGAGAATTTAATTAAAACCAATGGTTTAAGGATTAAATTAAGTGAGAAATAAGAAGATTTCAACCGCATTTTTATAAAAGAATTTATAAATATTAAGCAAATAATAAAACTTAATAAAGAACCGCAAGTATGGGTTCCACAACCCACAACTTGTGCACACACATGGCACTGACAATATTATAAATACAATCACAGTCCAGATACAATAAAGTTAAATCTTACATGCCTTGATTAAATAATACAAAATATAAATCAATCCTCCTATTGCTCCTGAGTTCGGTCCGAAGAATCCTCTCCAAACCTAAATGGGAAACCACCTAGAGGGGGAAATTTAAAACAAATAAAACGTGAGCGAAAGGCTCAGTAGGACTATGTTTTATAAAATAATTTAATGCAAAGAAACATATCATTGTTTAGGGGTTACTCAAAAGAAAACTTAAATAAATAAATAGTTTGCGTAGAGCCGTCCTGACCCAGAACAGTCTACTCGCACAATCAAAAACACCATTTTTCTTTTACCTAGGCAAACCATGTCATCACCACCGTAGTGGCCCAGCTGGGTTTCGGGGCTTGCCCCCAAGGTTGATCGCTACACGACCCGATCTCTGATATGGCATCATGCCTATGTGTTTATTATCATTATCACTCAAAACCCAATTACCGAGTGTTGTCAATTACATTTATTATGAAGTTCATTTCAGATCTCGGTATATTAAAATATAACCGATAAATCCATTTTCAAACAACCGTTGAAAACATTTTAATAGAAATCCTTTTCAAAGCCAAACCATTTCAAAACCAAGCTACCAAAGCAATAGGATAGCAGTCCTACCTCAATACTCGTGCCGGTGCCCCACACCGTAATCCCGATCCGCTATACGTTAGCTCCGCGGAACCACGAACGATCCTAGATACCAACTAAGTCGATCAATATCTAGTTCGAGACATTCTATGTTACTAAATCATTTCATGATGTCCTAGTGTGCCATTTGTATCATTAAAATCATTCTATAAGGTTGTGATTTAAATCAGGGTTCAAAACAGTGAAAACGGGTAAAAATCACAAAAATTGCCATGCCTCCGTCGGCTTGCCGAACTCCCTGTTTCGGCAGGCCGAACTGCACAGTTCGGCCTACCGGAAGCAAAGTTCGGTCGGTCGAACAATTTCCAGGTTCGGCCTGCCGGACTGAAGAACACCGGCCTGTCGATCCCTGTTCCAGCCTGTCGAACACGCACTTCGGCCTGCCGAACTGGAAAAACCTAGAAATTCTAGCCACGGGTTTCGATTTCCCAAAACCCAAATCTTGATTCTAACCTGTTTTTCTCAAATCTCAGGCATGGAAAACATTCATAGATGATAGAAAAAAATATTTAGACACTTTAAAACTCATTTAAACAAGATTCAAACACAAAAATCCTGAAAATTCAAAAATAGGAAAAATTGAGGAGAAATGAAAAATCTTGAATCCAATTCGTTTTTCTTCAATCTAAGCTTAGATTCTAGTTGATCTAAGTTCATTTAACTCAAATCCACGGTTTTCTAAGCTTAAACAAACCTAGATTTCAAAAATGCACAAAATTGAAAATTTTGGAAAAAGTTTAGAAATTTCAAAACTAACCTCGAATCGAAGCTTCAATCTGCGATCTCGGTTGCTAAATCACGTCCCCGAGCTTCCTCTTTGCTAACCCAAAGCTTGGATTCGAAATGGGATTTAAAAATTTGAGAGAGATGTAGAGAGAGAGAGGGTGCCGTGAGAGTGAGGAGAGAGAGAGAGGGGAAAGAAATAAATAGAGAAAATCGGTGGGCGGTTTTACTGTGCGAAAACCATGTGCCGCCCACGGTTTTATAAAACGGAGTATTTTTAACATTTTACAAATTGTTGTGTTTTAAAACTCAAAACATCATTTTAAAACAATAAGAAGTCATTTGAATTCATCAAATTAACAAAACAACCGAAAATTCAAAATCCAACCAAATAATCTAATTAATGTTAAAACATTAATTATGGCACACTAATTCATCATTTACATTACATTAACATTAAATAAATTTCGGGGCGTTACAACTCTCTACCCCTAAAAGAAATTTCGCCCTCGAAATTTACAACTCATTTCAGAAACAAAACAAATGCGGATACAATCCCCGCATACTCGACTCTAGCTCCCAAGTGGCTTCATCAACCCCATGATGCTGCCACACGACCTTTACCAACGGTATCTCATGACGACGCAAACTAATCATTTTCTGGTCGATTATCTGAATCGGAACTTCTTCGTACGTCGTATCCTCCTGGACCCGCACATCGCGAAACGAAACTATCTTATCTTGCTCAGGTGGGCACTTCTTAAGCATTGACACATGAAACACATCGTGCACATGAGAAAGTTCGGGCGGAAGATCAAGCCGATAAGCGACCACACCAACACGCTAAGTGATCTCGAACGGCCCAATATACCTCGGCGCGAGCTTCCTACTCACCCCGAACCGCATAGTTCCCTTACGAGGCGATACCCTCAAGAGAACGAAATCTCCAACCGCGAACTCTAAGGGTCTACGTCTTCTATCCGCGTAGCTCTTCTGACGACTCTAAGCTGCCCTCAATCGATCTCGAATCACCGCGACTTTCTCGTTGCTATCACGAATCTCATCCGGCCCAAGAATAACCCTATCTTTCGGCTCCGCCCAATACACAGGTGACTGACACGGTCGCCCATACAACGCCTCAAACGGTGCCATACCAATGCTCGCCTGATAACTGTTGTTGTATGCAAACTCCACTAGATGCAAACATTGCTTCCAATTCCCGCCGAAGTCCAACGCACAGGCACGCAACATATCCTCAAGAACCTGAATAACCCGCTCAGACTGCCCATCAGTCTGAGGATGAAACGCCGTACTGAAGTTCAAATTCGTACCTCAAGCCTCCTGAAAACTCCTCCAGTACTTAGCATTAAACCTGGTGTCTCGATCAGAGGTGATGGACAGAGGAACTCCATGCAACCTCACAATATTCTGCGTATACAACTCCCTGAGAACCTTCCTAGAACATGTCGACCTAAACGGAATGAAATGCGTCGATTTTGTCAACCTATCGACCACGACCCAAACTACATCATGCCGCTGCTCCGTCCTCGGCAAACCTGTGAGAAAATCCATTGTCACATGCTCCCATTTCCACCTTGGAATAGGAAGCGGCTGAAGCTGACCTGCAGGCTTCTGAAGCTCGGCTTTCACCTGAAGACACGTCGAACACTTGGCCACATACTCACGAACGTCTTTCTTCATGCCTCTCCACCAATACTGCCTCTTCAAATCACGATACATCTTGGTGCTCCCCGGATGAATAGCGAACTGAGACCTATGAGCTTCGTCCAAAACGGCTTTCGTCACTTCGCGCGATAACTGAAACTGCAAGACACTCCCGGAAGTACAACGATCCATCTGCATGCATGCTCCATTCTTCAAACTGCTCCCCCTTCTGAATCCGCGACCAAATCCCCTGCAAATGCTGATCCTGCCACTGACTTTGCTTCACCATCCGAACAAGAGCTGGAGTCGCTTCGACATGATATACCGAAACACGATCACATTCTTCATGATACCGTAGCTGATACTCACTCACTGTCGCATCCCTGCTCCAGTCCTCAAAAATCAAACAAGCTAGAATCCCTGAAGACTTCCTGCTAAGCGCATCCGCGACCACGTTAGCTTTCCCGGGATGATACTGCAATGCAAAATCATAATCTTCCATATACTCTACCCACCCGCGGTGCCTCAAATTAAGATCCCTCTGAGTGAACATATACCTCAAACTCTTGTGATCGGAGAAGACCTGAAACGATGCTCCATACAAGTAACACCTCCAAATCTTCAGCGCGTAAGTCACCGCCGCAAGCTCTAAATCATGAGTAGGATAATTCCGCTCGTGAGGTCGTAGTTGTCTCGATCCGTACGCAACCACACGTCCATGCTGCATCAACACGCATCCAAGTCCGCACCCTGAAGCATCTGCATAAACTTCATACGGCTCGTCACTGCTAGGAATAACTAATACTGGAGCTGAAGTCAACCGGTTCTTCAATTCCTGAAAATCAGACTCACAATCTTCATTCCACTCAAACCTGACATTTTTCTTAATCAATCTCGCCAACGGAGCTGCAATCTTCAAAAAATCCTTTACAAATTTCCTGTAATATCCAGCAAGACCCAAGAAGCTGCGAATCTCTGCCACATTCCTTGGTCGTTCCCACTCCAATATAGCTTCAATCTTGGACGGATCCACTGAAATACCATGCTCCGAGATAACATGACCCAGAAACTTGACCTCAGTCAACCAGAACTCACACTTTTCCCTTTTAGCATACAACTGGTGCTCCCGCAGAGTCTGAAGCACGATCCGAAGATGCTGCTCATGCTCTTCCCAAGTCTTAGAATACACAAGAATATCATCGATGAACACGATCACGAACTGATCCAGATACGGCCTAAATATCCTGTTCATCAAATCCATAAAAGCTACCGGAGCATTCGTCAACCCAAAAGACATGACCAGAAACTCAAAGTGCCCATACCGAGTCCTAAAAGCTGTCTTGGGAATATCCTTTTCTTAATCCTGAGTTGATGATAACCTGAACGTAAATCAATTTTTGAGAAGTACCGCGAACCTCCCAACTGATCAAACAACTCATCAATCCTAGGCAAGGGATACTTGTTCTTCACCGTAACACGATTCAGCTGTCGATAATCCACACATAACCTGAGAGTCCCATCGTGCTTCTTAGCAAACAAAACCGGTGCTCCCCACGGAGATGTGCTATTCCGAATATACCCTTTATCAGCAAGCTCCTGAAGTTGCTTCCTCAATTCCTTCATTTCTGCCGGCGCCATCCGATAAGGTGCCATAGAAATCGATGATGTCTCTGGAAACAACTTGATACCAAACTCAATCTCCCGATGCGGTGGTAACCCTGATAACTCGTCGGGGAAAACATCCTCGAACTCATCAACCACCAGAATAACTACACTGCCACTCGAAACATAGGGCTCGCAATCCAGGTTGGCAAGGAAAGCACAACAACCTAGATTCCTTTGCCCTCCTAGACACGACTTCATGAGACGCTCACTCATTAACCAATCACCACCACCCTGGTAAGTGATCACCGTCCCCCTATCAGACACTAGGGTCACTTTTCTAAATTGGCAGTCCACGACTGCACTATACCTGGACAACCAGTCCATTCCTAGAATTACATCATAGGAGCTCATGGGGAGTATAATCAAATCACTTTTCAAAATCTCATCCCCAATCTTTATTTTATAGGATTTATACATACAATTTACACAAACCTGCCCCAAGGGAGAGGTTATGACTAGGGGTTCATTAAACTCTTCTATCTCTAATCCCAAGGCATGTACAAAAGAACTCGAAATGAGAGAATGAGAGGCACCGGTATCAAATAAAACGCGAGCTAAAGATCTGAAAACCAAAATCATACCATCGACAACTGCGTTACCAGTCTGAGAATCTGACCCTCCAGATGCCATTGCATGAACCTGCATTGGCGCCTTCCCTTTTCCTCTATCGACATTGCTGGGTCCTGGATTACTCGGCCGATGCTGCTGAGATGGAGACGACTGCACACTACCCGTACTCGACGCTCGATACTGAGGAACACTGCGCTGAAAATGCTGCGGCTGCTGCCCCTGTGCCGAATATGAGAATTGCTGAGGAGAGAACTACGGATACTGCAACTACGGGTACTACAGAGGCGGAGGTAGGGTCTGAGGCTGAGACTAAGATTGACGACTGGCATCCTCCCCGGTCTGAGATCTAAGACGATCACTCCTGATCAGGCAATTCCTCTTGATGTGTCCAGGCTGCTGACAGAAATGACAATAAAAGCTGTAGGGATTGCTGCGCCCGCTACTAGACGAACTGCTGCTACCACTAGTCGCACCGCCTTGCTTGCCTTTCCCCGGAGCTGGACGACTATTAGTGCTCTTCCTGCCACTCCTCTGCGGTCCTCCTGAAGCCTTGGCTTGGTCCTCACAATACTGCACATAATCATTCTCCACGGAGATCGCCGACGACACAAGCTCTCTGAAACTCCTAAGCCGTAGAGCAACCAACTGCCGCCGAATAGGAGCCTTGAGCCCTTCCTGAAACTTAATATATTTCTCACGCTCTGATGCCACCGCTGATGGAGCAAACCTAGCCAACTCATTAAACTTTGCCTCATACTCCCGAACTGACAGATCACCTTGCTGCAACCTGTAGAACTCAGCTGCCTTCTGGTCTCTATACCCCTACGAAAAATATCGATCATAGAACAGCTCCTCGAACTTGTTCCAACTGATATCGCCACCGCGCTCCAGACGCTTAGTCTGCTTCCACCAAGTGTTAGCGCCACCCTCGAGCTTATACGCAGCAAACTCCACACGATACTCCTCAGGCACACCAAGAGTATCCAGATGCTTTAAGATCGAATCCAACCAATATTCTACTAACTGCGGGTCCCCATTGCCATCAAAAGTCGGGATAGACGCCCGTCGAAATTTCTTAAAGTACGCATGCCGACTACCAACATCGAAATCTCCTGGTCTAGCCCTGGCTGCCATCTGCCGGAAAGCCGCAAACATAGACCTCATCATGCTCTCATCATTTTCGAACTCGGCGTCAGCAGTCGAACGACGTCTAGGTGCCATTCTCTCACTTCTAAAAACAAAATTTGGACTGTCAGAGGTATTTCATTGTCAAACCTATGTATGCACAATTCCCAAGGTTCATAACCTTGAGCTCTTATACCATTCTGACACGCCCCGGAGTACGGGAGGTGACGTGGCAGATTATTTAAATTAATTAAAAGAGAATTTAATTAAAATCAATGGTTTAAGGATTAAATTAAGTGAGAAATAAGAAGATTTCAACCACATTTTTATAAAAGAATTTATAAATATTAAGAAAATAATAAAACTTAATAAAGAACCGTAAGTATGGGTTCCACAACCTACAACTTGTGCACACACATGGCACTGACAATATTATAAATACAATCGCAGTCCAGATACAATAAAGTTAAATCTTACATGCCTTGATTAAATAATACAAAATATAAATCAATCCTCCTATTGCTCCTGAGTTCGGTCCGAAGAATCCTCTCCAAACCTAAATTGGAAACCACCTAGAGGGGGAAATTTAAAACAAATAAAACGTGAGCGAAAGGCTCAGTAGGACTATGTTTTATAAAATAATTTAATGCAAAGAAACATATCATTGTTTAGGGGTTACTCAAAAGAAAACTTAAATAAATAAATAGTTTGCGTAGAGCCGTCCTGACCCAGAACAGTCTACTCGCACAATCAAAAACACCATTTTTCTTTTACCTAGGCAAACCATGTCATCACCACCGTAGTGGCCCAGCTGGGTTTCGGGGCTAGCCCCCAAGGTTGATCGCTACACGACCCGATCTCTGATATGGCATCATGCCTATGTGTTTATTATCATTATCACTCAAAACCCAATTACCGAGTGTTGTCAATTACATTTATTATGAAGTTCATTTCAGATCTCGGTATATTAAAATATAACCGATAAATCCATTTTCAAACAACCGTTGAAAACATTTTAATAGAAATCCTTTTCAAAGCCAAACCATTTCAAAACCAGGCTACCAAAGGAATAGGATAGCAGTCCTACCTCAATACTCGTGCCGGTACCCCACACCGTAATCCCGGTCCGCTATACGTTAGCTCCGCGGAACCACGAACGATCCTGTAATGCCCCTATATGGGGGTTAACAGTTTTTAATGAGATAAAATAAAAATAAAAAATAAAAGTAAAACCTTAAAAATAAAGTTGCCCGGGGCTTAAATAAAAACTCTCAATATCAAAAATAAAAATATAATCGACAAATAATCCACAGTTTAATGTAGCACCTTAAATTTAATATTATAAACTATCGTCATCATCATTTTAACCCTCAACGCATTGTAATACAGTCACAGAAAGTAACAATTTATGCTTACATTATCATGAAGAACATTCTCAACAATTGAAGCAGTCCCAATGTAATATAGCTACATCACTTCCTCAACTATTTTTCTCGTAGGCACCTCACACTAATGAATCCTGAAAAGATAAAAATATAAGGGAATGAGCGACACTATGCTCAGTAGAGAAAACCATTACTCACCTTTAGGTTTTTATCATTACCACATTAAAACCTGCATGGTTAGTAGGTTACATCATATTCCAGATTATGAGGTTTATTATGATCACATCTTATGGATACCATAGTTAATCATTACCAAGTTTCATAATTACACATTTATACAAATATTACCAATCATCATTGTTCTTAGGTATCCATGTTAAATAGAGTATCACTCAACTCATCGAAACCCAATTGGGCGCACTTGATCACCCTATAAACATTCCAAGGGTGTTCCGGTGAGGGGACATCAAGCCCCGAGTCCTCACCAAATCGATTCCTGTACAGTGTGTTTTGGGACTTTCAACCCAAGGAAGCGTCATCACCTTCCCCCTATTTTACCTTTTAGGGTATTCATGCCCAAGGACGTAACCGCCGCCCTCTTCATGTCTCACTATTTCTCTATATTAAATCATTAATAATAGAGTCAATTTTCCTAACCATGCTTCTCAATTTATAACATGTGTCAATTCATTATGTTCCTCGCCGTACAATACAAGACGAGTCCATGTCATAGTTTCATATGTGATACTCACATAATATCAGTTCAACATAGATATATATATATATCTTGCGGTAAAACAATCAATTTTAATTCTATAAAAACCTCACAAAAGATGAGTAATAGAATCCCTACCTTTCAAGCTTATCAACAATCTTTTAATCCTGGAATCAATTAACGTTAGCTCAATACTCCCTTGATCCTAAGGCGTGCATAAGGACAATTAAAACTAAAGCACAACATACAACTACATTCATAAATAAATCATGTGTAAACCTATCTTACTAGTATGCCATTAAAGCTTTTATGTAAATCTCTTTTGAATACCACAGTAAACAATTTTTTGTCTTAACACAATATAAAATGTGAACAAGTAATCTATATGTTTTAGTCCCTAATAAGATTCATCAATCACTTAGGATAATATTGGAAAGGTTGCAAGACATTAAAGAATTAGGTGGTGAGCAAAGATGGGTTCTTGGTTCAGGTTAGCAGCTGGTATACCATAACAAACTGGCAAGTTTACTAGTTTCCAATCCAAAAATTGAATAATTTCTTAGAAAATAAAATACAACTCCGATTTAGGTTTATGATAGCTCGTTAGAAAGCTTAGGATGCTACTTTTCAAATATGCAAACCAATTCATAAAATTCATTTTAATTTAATCCCAGAATTTCAAGAAATAGCCACTGCCCATAGAGGTATTACAAAGTTTACATTATAAATTTTCTGTCTAGGGCATATACACTTAGACTTTATACATATGCTCTAAAATAGCAACAAACATATACTTAGGTTTAAGAACGCAAATTTGAATAATCCTTTAGTATAAAAGAAAATTTATAAATGAAAGACTAAATTTGTTCATAAGATTTTAACCTCGGATTATGGTTAGTTGGAAGCTTGAAATGGCTTCAAAACAGGTTCCTTTACTTCGGTATGACTGAAATTCTTGCTCAAATAGAGGTGATGGTGGCTGATTTTTATGCCTGCCTTGAAGAAGTTCTCTAAGTATTTTGCTTCAGCAAAGAAATGAGAAGAAGAGTGTGGGAACCGTGGAAGAGAAAGGAAGAAAAGATGAAGTCTTTGAAGAGAAGTGATAGAAACAATTATGGAGGAGACATGTTGAAGCATGTCACGGAGGAAATAAAGAAAATGAGGGTCAAGAGTAGTTGAAAAAGATATCCTTTTGTCTCATCTAAAGACTTTAACACACATAATGCCAATATGACATTTTTGAGATTTATTAGAAGTTGTAAGGCTTTTTAGTAATCATACTTAATAAATATAGGAGAATTTTAGAAAATTTAAAAATAGATAAAAATAAATATTATAAAATAAATTTAAATGAAGCAATTTTTTTTATACACTAATTAATTTAATTACCTTAATACCCGTTAGGAGAATAATGGGTGTCACAGCTCTACCCTCCTTAAAGAAATTTCGTCCTCGAAATTTCAATTCTAGCAATAATAGCAAAAATTTTGATTCCATTATGATTTCAGTTCCGAGTCTAAACCGTTAATGTTGTTTGTCCTCCAAATTTAAGTCATCGTATCTCCACTTGGTTACTTGCATAATAAATCTTACTCTAAATTCTAAATCCCTCAATGAGAGTATTTCTGACAAGTTTCAACTTATAACACTGTATAATGGTCTAGGAATCTGATCAGACATATATATTGACCACACCATGATTCCAGTGCTTCATTGTCCATGGACTGTGATTTACAATCACATTTAAGGAGATTGCCAGAGAAATTTTATATACTTCATCTTTAGGTTCCTTTTCCTTTTTGAGTAAGGAAGAGTCAAATATATTTGATTTCATGCCTCAACTAATAAACTAAAACATAATCATAAAACATATATCACAAACACTTCTATTCAAAACCATACATTAAACTTATTCATAGAGATATTAAACGGAATCTCAGAGTTGCAGACAAACCCGACATATTTTTCATTAAACAGCTATCCTCATGACACAAACATTCAACCCAAATAATATACTCATATTTCATATGGAATATCCCCATAACTGACTTTGGTACTTCCACATAATATTAACAGAATATTACACATTACAAACATGATATGGATACGTTTCGAGAGTACAAGGCACTTCGTATACCAACTATCCATATCATGCATGCTTAGGGAATACTAAAACATCGATAAACAAAAGATCGGACCTTAAGTAGGATGCGTTTCGAGAGCATCAAGTACTCCGTATCCAGCCATCCCGGCATTAGGCTCAATGAATCTAAAAGATTGAACAACGACGTACCACAAGAAACACAAAATACAAGGTAAACGGTTATTCGTAACACACGAAATACGGACACACATGCCTACATGCCATAGATAAAACCAAAAGATTACAGATGGAGATTCAAATCAATTGGCCGCTCCTGGCTTTCGCTTTCCCATTCAAGCTTGGATATTGCAGTGTCGGATTCTAGATGTATAATTTGCATTTTATCTATCAATTCCTCAGCTGTTGAAGCAGTAACAAAGATTTGTCTCTCCGATTTTGTAGTGATGTTTTCTTCCACAGCGTAATCTAGAAATTTCAAAAGACCGTCATAAAAACCATTTACATTCAGCAGTCCCAAAGGTTTAGAATAAAAGCCCAACAATTGCCCACAAGCGACTACAAATATTTCCTCAAGAGTACCTAGACCACCAGGTAATGCTATAAAAGCATCAGAATTATAGATTATGTCTTTAAAATTTCTAGGGATGCTCTTGACTCCTTTTTCCTTACCTATGGCTTCCTTATAAAAGTTTCCTTCAGCTGAAATATGAGGCCAAATTCCTACAATTGTAGCGTCACCAGACCTAGCTGCTAGCGCCATATTTTTCATCATTTTATACTACCACCCCCATAGATTATGTTAATCTTCCTGCGTGCTAGGACTTGCCCTAAGTGATTTGCAGCTTCTAAATAAGCTTTATCTTTTCCAAGGCTGGAACCACAAAAGACACAGACATTCTTTATTTTCTTCGTGGACTGGGAGGTAGACATATTTGGTTTATATAAGTGGTTGCTTAATATCTGCTCCACTTAGACTTCGGGCTCTACATGAGATTTTAAAGATGAGAAATACACAAAAAGGGCTAAAGAGATAGACGAGTAGGTAATGAAAAGGTAATCTAAAGATTTAAACAAAATCTTGTGCGGATAAGAAAGTAAGATAAGGAGATTGATAGTTTACAGAAAATCTGATTCACTTTTTGAAAAAGATTAGACTCTAATTGTATAACTTTTGACAATTGAGAACAGTTTGACAGAAGACCCTCTTGACACAACTGTAGACCTTTTGACAAATATACACCGAGTTTAGAAATTCAATATAAACGACAATTACTGTAGAACTTTTGAAATTTGAGACACAAATCTTGAAATATCTGGATAAGTTTTTCAAAATTTAAACATGTTACTGTACCGTATGTGACGTGTCTGATAAGATAATATATTTTATTATATATATTTAAAAAAAATCATAAATTAAATGAGATATTAACACTTACTGTATCAATCTAATAATCATAATTATTTCAAACACAAAAGCAAATATTCTGAGTAAAAGAAAAACACAAACTGTTGAACATCAGCTAAAACTGCTTCAAATAAGCAAAGACTAAATAACCTTTATAGAGCGATGACTTATTCCCCATCCAGTTTTCTTATGGCTTGGCAAACAGGATCTAAAAATACCATATTCCTGAGGCGTTGTCTTTCTGCATAAAATTTAGGCCAGAGTTTAAAAATAGCTCCTTGAACATATCCACTAGGGTGACCGTGACGAGGAGGATGGATGCTATCCAAGTTCTCCTTTGAAAGTCCATCCTTACAAAACCTTATTTTATCCTCTCTATTCGTAGACATATAACCAGGTGAAGTACATTTACCGTTACAATTTTGTCTTCCACATTTGTTACAAGCGACCACGATGGCACGAGCTCTTCTTTTCATTGCACTACGACTGGTACCTGTTCCTGGTAAACCGACATCTTAACTGAAGTCACTCGGACGGATCTTCCCCTCTATCAACATTCTCACATCACAAGGGATGCCAAAACGCATAAGAATCCACAATCGAGTAATTCTAGCCTTGTATTTCTTTTTGAGAATCTTTTGAGAGAGTGATGGGAAATACTTTCTCAGGTGTTGGTACTTTGGGTCCATGATGAGATGAAAGGAAAGTAAATAGAAAGGAAAAATTAAGATAGTAAGTTGCAGAATCCTAGAATTCCTTCTTTTTTTAGGGGGAAAGAAGAATTTCTAGTGAAAAAGAAGAGGATTTGCGATTTAGAGAGAAAATAACAAATTAAGAGAGAAAAAGTGAGCTCGAAGAAATAAGCTCCTATGCACAGTAAACGTATATGTAAACAATAATTAAACCACTATATATGACACGTATAGAGACCACGTGGGAGAGACAGTGTGAGTCAAACTGATTTAGGATTTAGACTAGGCCCAAATGTTCTAAGTTGAAAAGGGTCAGGTTGTTTCGGGCCTTAACACATTTAGAACGAGTTAAATAACAAACATAAAATTGTAGACCAATTTGTATAAATCTTAAACCCAATTCAAAGCCTACTATAGATAAAGATAACCATGAACAACAAATCTAATTTAACGACAATCAAGGATCTTCCTGAATGGTATTTAAAATCATTTCATAACAACATAATCTTCAAGCAACTCAATTAATTTTGTTTTAATCAAAACCTTATTGAACAATGCATACACCCATATGTTATTCATAATACTCAACATCTATCAATGGATTCATCATCATTACTACTAAGGGTTTAGAATGTGACTAACCTTGAAATCAATACGATTTACGTCTTTCAACATAGACCATATCAATGAACAAAGACACTTGATGTTACTACTTAAGAACATCTACAATCCCCACAATTCTACTTATACAATATCTAATTTCCTCATATAACAAAACCTTAGGTAACCAAAAGATTCACATCTAAACATCTAAAACTTAAACATGTTATCGTAATTATCCAAAATTATTATAAGTGCCTTAAGTATTATGATTTACTTAAGGAAACTCCTATTGGTCATTTTTTTTATATTACATCTATTCATAAAGATTCACTGATACACTTAAATACAATGTACGTAACAAAATATTTCAACTTTGAGATTCATGCATTCTTGCCTTTACACAGTCTCAACAGAACAAAAGTCTAACGTTTATCTCTCTCAAGATTCAATACCATAGGTTCCCAACTTATCTCATATTCCTCAAATAAATAGAACTTTTAAGAAAGATATTGACACTTATGTACTCCACCGAATCCACACATAATCATTACTTAGGTTTGAATCAATTACGAAAAATTTGGCATATCTATGCCAAACTTTAAAATCAATAAATCAAGCCTTATATTTCTTATTGTTTTTCACGAGACAAAAGGCTCTTAAATCCTTGTATCTACACAAATTTTTCATTGTTCTATACGAATTAGATATGCTTGTAGATCCTAATATTATACGAATCTCTCATAAGCATTCTACTTATAAACTCATTCCATATAATTATCATTCCCTCATAACTATTAATACTTTCCTTCTATATAATTATTGTACTCATATAACCGTTAGTATTTTCATTCTAGGGTCTTTCCATGTTACATCCTTCTAGACTGTATGAATCAATGTGAAGGTTCATTTCGATGATGACAATGAAAATTCAGCTTCAAAACCATCTCAAAAGCATTTTTTTTTTTTAAAAAAAAAAGGTGCTACACTCCCTAGTTAACCGAACCTAGGCTCTGATACCAAAAATTCTGTAACGCCCCTATATGGGGGTTAATAGTTTTTAATGAGATAAAATAAAAATAAAAAATAAAAGTAAAACCTTAAAAATAAAGTTGCCCGGGGCTTAAATAAAAACTCTCAATATCAAAAATAAAAATATAATCGACAAATAATCCACAGTTTAATGTAGCACCTTAAATTTAATATTATAAACTGTCGTCATCATCATTTTAACCCTCAACGTATTGTAATACAGTCACAGAAAGTAACAATTTATGCTTACATTATCATGAAGAACATTCTCAACAATTGAAGCAGTCCCAATGTAATATAGCTACATCACTTCCTCAACTATTTTTCTCGTAGCCACCTCACACTTAGTGAATCCTGAAAAGATAAAAATATAAGGGAATGAGCGACACTATGCTCAGTAGAGAAAACCATTACTCACCTTTAGGTTTTTATCATTACCACATTAAAACCTGCATGGTTAGTAGGTTACATCATATTCCAGATTATGAGGTTTATTATGATCACATCTTATGGATACCATAGTTAATCATTACCAAGTTTCATAATTACACATTTATACAAATATTACCAATCATCATTGTTCTTAGGTATCCATGTTAAATAGAGTATCACTCAACTCATCGAAACCCAATTGGGCGCACTTGATCACCCTATAAACATTCCAAGGGTGTTCCGGTGAGGGGACATCAAGCCCCGAGTCCTCACCAAATCGATTCCTGTACAGTGTGTTTTGAGACTTTCAACCCAAGGAAGCGTCATCACCTTCCCCCTATTTTACCTTTTAGGGTATTCATGCCCAAGGACGTAACCGCCGCCCTCTTCATGTCTCACTATTTCTCTATATTAAATCATTAATAATAGAGTCAATTTTTCTAACCATGCTTCTCAATTTATAACATGTGTCAATTCATTATGTTCCTCGCCGTACAATACAAGACGAGTCCATGTCATAGTTTCATATGTGATACTCATATAATATCAGTTCAACATAGATATATATATCTTGCAGTAAAACAATCAATTTTAATTCTATAAAAACCTCACAAAAGATGAGTAATAGAATCCCTACCTTTCAAGCTTATCAACAATCTTTTAATCCTGGAATCAATTAACGTTAGCTCAATACTCCCTTGATCCTAAGGCGTGCATAAGGACAATTAAAACTAAAGCACAACATACAACTATATTCATAAATAAATCATGTGTAAACCTATCTTACTAGTATGCCATTAAAGCTTTTATGTAAATCTCTTTTGAATACCACAGTAAACAATTTTTTGTCTTAACACAATATAAAATGTGAACAAGTAATCTATATGTTTTAGTCCCTAATAAGATTCATCAATCACTTAGGATAATATTGGAAAGGTTGCAAGACATTAAAGAATTAGGTGGTGAGCAAAGATGGGTTCTTGGTTCAGGTTAGCAGCTGGTATACCATAACAAACTGGCAGGTTTACTAGTTTCCAATCCGAAAATTGAATAATTTCTTAGAAAATAAAATACAACTCCGATTTAGGTTTATGATAGCTCGTTAGAAAGCTTAGGATGCTACTTTTCAAATATGCAAACCAATTCATAAAATTCATTTTAATTTAATCCTAGAATTTTAAGAAATAGCCACTGCCCATAGAGGTATTACAAAGTTTACACTATAAATTTTCTGTCTAGGGCATATACACTTAGACTTTATACATATGCTCTAAAATAGCAACAAACATATACTTAGGTTTAAGAACGCAAATTTGAATAATCATTTAATATAAAAGAAAATTTATAAATGAAAGACTAAATTTGTTCATAAGATTCTAACCTCGGATTATGGTTAGTTGGAAGCTTGAAATGGCTTCAAAACAGGTTCCTTTACTTCGGTATGACTGAAATTCTTGCTCAAATGGAGGTGATGGTGGCTGATTTTTATGCCTGCCTTGAAGAAGTTCTCTAAGTATTTTGCTTCAGCAAAGAAATGAGAAGAAGAGTGTGGGAACCGTGGAAGAGAAAGGAAGAAAAGATGAAGTCTTTGAAGAGAAGTGATAGAAACAATTATGAAGGAGACATGTTGAAGCATGTCACAGAGGAAATGAAGAAAATGAGGGTCAAGAGTAGTTGGAAAAGATATCCTTATGTCTCATCTAAAGACTTTAACACACATAATGCCAATATAACATTTTTGAGATTTATTAGAAGTTCTAAGGCTTTTTAGTAATCATACTAAATGAATATAGGAGAATTTTAGAAAATTTAAAAATAGATAAAAATAAATATTATAAAATAAATTTAAATGAAGCAATTTTTTTTATACACTAAAAATTAATTTAATTACCTTAATACCCGTTAGGAGAATAACGGGTGTCACAGATCCTAGATACCAACTAAGTCGATCAATATCTAGTTCGAGACATTCTATGTTACTAAATCATTTCATGATGTCCTAGTGTGCCATTTGTATCATTAAAATCATTCTATAAGGTTGGGATTTAAATCAGGGTTCAAAACAGTGAAAACGGGTAAAAATCACAAAAATTGCCATGCCTCGGTCGGCTTGTCGGACTCCCTGTTTCGGCCAGCCGAACTACACAGTTCGGCCTGCCGGAAGCAAAGTTCGGTCGGCCGAACAATTTCCAGGTTCGGCCTGCCGGACTGAAAAACACCGACCCGCTGATCCCTGTTCCGGCCTGCCGAACACACACTTCGGCCTGCCGAACTGGAAAAACCCAGAAATTCCAGCCACGGGTTTCGATTTCCCAAAACCCAAATCTTGATTCTAACCTGTTTTTCTCAAATCTCAGGCATGGAAAACATTCATAGATGATAGAAAAACATATTTAGACACTTTAAAACTCATTTAAACAAAATTCAAACACAAAAATCCCAAAAATCCAAAAATATGAAAAATTGAGGAAAAATGAAAAATCTTGAATCAAATTCGATTTCTTCAATCTAAGCTTAGATTCTAGTTGTTCTAAGTTCATTTAACTCAAATCCACGGTTTTCTAAGCTTAAACAAACCTAGATTTCAAAAATGCACAAAATTAAAAATTTTGGAAAAAGTTTAGAAATTTCAAAACTAACCTCGAATCGAAGCTTCAATCCGCGATCTCGGTTGCTAAATCACTTCCCCGAGCTTCCTCTTTGCTAACCCGAAGCTTGGATTCGAAATGGGATTTAAAAATTTGAGAGAGATGTAGAGAGAGAGAGAGGGTGCCGAGAGAGAGATCAAGAGAGAGAGAGAGAGAGTGCCGTGAGAGTGAGGAGAGAGAGAGAGGGGAAAGAAATAAATAGAGAAAATCGGTGGGCGGTTTTACTGTGTGAAAACCATGTGCCGCCCACGGTTTTGTAAAACGGAGTATTTTTAACATTTTACAAATTGTTATGTTTTAAAACTCAAAACATCATTTTAAAACAATAAGAAGTCATTTGAATTCATCAAATTAACAAAACAACCGAAAATTTAAAATCCAACCAAATAATCTAATTAATGTTAAAACATTAATTATGGCACACTAATTCATCATTTACATTACATTAACATTAAATAAATTTTGAGGCGTTACAATAGCTGGGGAAGAAAGGAGGGAAAAGAGATGGCTAGGAAGAAGGTGGGAAAAAGGAGAGGAAAAAAATGTCTAAGTTGGGATATCTTGGTTAGACACCAAACTTTAATTATGTTATTGTGGATTATTTTCACATAATATTATGGTGCGTAGCATAAATCAAGCTAAGTGAACAATGTGCGGCATTTAATATAAACATCTTATTATTTTAATTAGATTAATTTTTTAATAATCTAATACATAAGCGGAAGCAATTATATACACTACGCATTGTAAATTTTTAAAGTAAATACTTGCAAATTGGGGTGAAAAGTTAATCTAATAATTAAAATAATAATATGTTATTATAAGATTTCTTTTTTTGGGGGATTATAAAAGGTATCATTAAAATAGATTTGTTCATAACAGAATATTTTTTTCCACACGTGCTATAAACGAAATTTCTCAATATTGGATGAGCTTTTATTTTTATATTAAACTATCGGTTCTATACCTGTTTTTTGTTTGTAGGCATGTAGCAGACACTTAAATAGGACCCCACCCACCAACCCCCCCAATTTTTTTCCGGACAGAAGGGATAATTGTGTGGTGCACTACCAAGATCCTTATCACGCGGAAACATGGCAAAATGGTAAGACAAAATGTAGAAAAGACGCCTATCTTCTCTCAATAAAAACAATCTTTCGTTTCATTAAAAAAAAAAAAAAAACTTTGCTCCAAACTAAGAAATTAATATTTTTGTCTTAAAAAAGGTGAATCATTTTAAAAAGAAAATATGAGTTTCACCAATAATAGATAAGTAGATTAACAATCTAAAACAATTTTATTTAAGTTGTCATCTGAACATGAGTTTGAATACATAGATAAGTTGTAAATTTAAACTGAAAACAACATTTTAATATGTGTTTGTATAGTTTTAAAACAAAGGTCTCAACTATTAAATATAAGAAAATAACTAATAGAAATTAAAAATTTTAAAAATAGATTAAAGTTTGAAACAATGATTGTAGCGTATAGGTTCATATGGGGGCAAATTTGAGGAGCATCAATTGTTTGGATTATATTTCAAATCAAAGTGGACCCTACAAGTTCAAACTTTTATTCGAGAGAAAATTACATATTATGCAACGCTTTTAAAAGTTATGTCTATTCATGTCACACTTAAAAAAAATTATATCAAAATATTATTCATATTATATTATTAAGTTGTGTTACTTATGTATATGTGTGATATTTATAAAAAAATAAATCTTAAAAGATAGAAATTATAAAAATTCTCCTACATTCGAAACACCACCAAAGTGGGTCAATTTCCTTAAAATAAAAGAGAAAGTTATATGTTATGTCACCCTTATAAAGAAAAAAAAAATATGTGCCATACTTAAAAAGTTATGCATACAAATTTAAGTTGTGCCATATTTAAATTTGTGTGGTATTTATAAGAAGTAAGTTTTAAAAGAAGACATTTATGAAAATTTCTAAAATAAAAAGGAATTAGTGGGTTAATCGTATTATGCTAGTAAAACTGAGTGTAGGGAATGAACGTAGTATGATATATAGTCTTAAAGTCTATTCATAATTTTATTTCTTTGGAAATTTAGATATCGTTATTGACTCTTCTAATTAGCAAGAAAGATTTTTGTATTGAAAAATATGAAATTAGTATGCTAAAATTAAATTTATTTATAATAAGCATTCTAAAATATAATTTTAAATACAATTAAATAATTATACTTAAATGACATACGCAAATAGAATTGTAACATTATTCATTCAAAGCATCAATTATTTTTTGTTTAAACTATTGACGACGTCAACTTTGAGCCTTTGACATACTAATTTTAGGGAAAATTAATATGACTTATTTAGGGAAATTTTCCTTAATTTTAGGGTTTTTTTTTTTTTTAAGTGTAGGCTTTTGAAATTCATGACTGAGATTGATTAAATAATAATAATTATCGAGGCCGAAATTTCCCAAGAAAAACTTGTAACGTACATGACAAATTCTTCTGCTACTTTTTGGTTGTGTCGTTTGTACAAAAATGTTTTGTATTACAACCCTTTCATTGAGAGATCGCTTTCATTGGCAGGAGGGAAAAAAGAGCACTTTTTCAGAGATTATCCTGAAAGGAATCCTGATAAGAGTACAGATGTTGATAAAGGGTAACACTAAGCCGCTACAATTATCACATTAGTTTTTAAAATTGGAAAAAAAAAAAAGAAAGAAAAAACAAGAAACATTGAGCTTAATCTAAACAAACATTAGTAGTTTGTTTCTAATCCAAAACCATTTTTCTAATACTATCTTGAGGATGTGGAAGATTTTGGAATGCAGTTGGAATTGGGGTCATAATTTATAGTTTTAAAAAACTTTTGGTTTAAATTTTATGGGAAAAAAAAGATTAGAATTACAAAGTATAGTTTTAATTATGCTCCCAAATGAATGTTCAAATATAAATAAAAAAAAAAAAGAAGAGTTAAGGTGTTTGAGAGCATTGGTTCAAACCACTGTAATATAAAAAAGTTTTATATTGTAGTTTAATTTCTTCTCAACACTGTAATACATTAGAACTTTACATTATAATATCTAGAAGTTTTGGTGGAAGCTAATGACAAACACCATAGACATATTCTTATTAGTTTGTTAAAATATAATGATTGCAATTGGCAACTCCATAATCGATTCATTCAATTTTTTAATAATATGGAAATAAGGAGTTCATTAATGCACCTTGCTAGATCGCTCTTAGGTGCATTCTATTGTCCCAACATTAAGACAATTGACAAGTCTGTTTTTCCAAACCCCACATTTATTTGTTTGCATTGAAAAAACCAATCTCCAAGGTACTAGTAACAACAATTTATTAGATTCCCAAGCATAATTTCGCATCACTTTTTGAGGGAAATTTAATTGCATTGTTATTATCATAAGAAACTACTACGAAGAATGGATGAAGTGGGCAGCCCTTGAACTTTGCCATGTCAATAATGATATGCCAATCAAGTGTATTTCTTTGACTTTATAATTTCATATGTAACAAACAAAATTTTTTTCCTTTCTTTCTATATAAAAAAAAATATCACAACTTCAAAAAAAAAAAGAGAATTATTTCGAAGGACATAAAAAATAATAGTACACAGTTTTTAACCATCAAATCTTTATTATTATACTTTTATAAATCTTATATGGTTTGATTATTAGCTTTAAGATTAAAAAAAGGTATTTGTAGGGTTTCTTATTTACATCTTATTGTACAATCATTTTGAAGGAAAAAACATAGGGATTAGCTACAAGCGGGACAAGGTCGACCATAAAAAAGAATATTACACAAAGGGTCCCGTTTTTTATTGACACCATTGGATGTGAGTGGACAGCAAACTTCACAGAGCATATTAAATTATTGGGCAGCATTATACATCCTGATCGGGCTTAGCCCGGCCCTCTCAATGGGGTGGGACCCACCAGCCGAGTGGGAAAAAAAAGTTTTCCTAAATTATTAATGTTGATTTTTTTTCCTTTAAAAAAGATTTTTCTTTCTCGTTTTAGTGGCATGTATATTATCGATTCTTTCCCCCTGAAAATGCACCTATGTTTTTTTCGTTGCTGAATTATAATGCATTATTGTCCTCGAGATTGAATTATATTATTTTTTATGAGAGCTACGAATTGAATAATACACCTTTCAGAAAAAAAAAAGAAGATAATAGTAACAAACCTAGTGGTCGGTATTAGGCTTTTACAAGTTGACATAGATATATAGGTAGTTTGGGAAATGACTTGTTTTTAAGGAAGAACGAAAAATAAAACGAAGTTTTATTGGATTGAAGGAAAAGGGATTATTACATGATAACATCTAATTTTAATTTTTTTCTTAATTTAATCTTGTATTTTCAGCAGTCGTCCTTGGGAAAGATGAATTATCATAAACAAGTCAGTTTTTTGAAATTTTTAGAAATAACACATTTATCAAAATGTCGTAAATAATAGGCCATTCTTAGTTTTCAAATTTTGTTTTTCTATTTTACCCTTAAGTTTTTCAATTTTTATATCCTTTTAATTTTCCTCAAATGTTTTTGGTTTGTCCAAGCTTTTGTCCGGAATTCGGGCTCCTCAAATATTTTCCGGTGGAGTCGGATTGCAAAGGCAGCCGTCAACGCTTTAATGGAAACCTCATCTCTAGCCTCTCGTGGCTTTCTTGTTGCTGAAATCCATGAGCTGGCTGCTGCTTTTCCTAGCATTGTTATCAAGTTTTCTTTTGTTTCCAGAACCGCCAATGAAGTGGCAAACTACCTTGCCTCTGCTGCTTTTAACAGAGGTTTTATTTGTAGAAATAGGGATTTTTAAAACTTTTTAAAGTAAATAGCATTGCTGAAAATATTAGTAATAAATAATCTATTTACGATGTAAATCATTTATTTACTATGTACATAAGAATTATTTATACTATAAATAATAAGTAAATAAATTATTTGCATTTTAAATCCATTTGTTATATAAATAATAATTATTTACATTGTAAATTAATGAGTATTCACACTATAAATCTGCTATTTACTATAAATATTTTTAAAACCTTATATTTACTATAATTAGTTTTAGAAAAATTATATTAACTATAATTTCCCTTAATTTTTTAAGGGTATTTTGAAATTTTTGGTTTACCTAAGTAGCCTATTTATTAACTTTTTTCTATACTTTAATCTCTTAATTTTTAACCCTCTATTCTATACTTTAATTTCTTAATTTTTATTGTTAAGCCTAACTCCTTTTCTTTTTCAAACATGTTGACACAGTCTGTAAACCAATGCTTTACTTTTATGTCTAATAAGTAAACCAGCGGTTAACTATTTCTCAGACATCCCTTCCTCTCTCTCATAATTTGTCTCTTAGTTTCTCTCTCCCTCTCCTCCCTTCTTGTTGGCAGTCTGGTGCAAACTGAACACAAAAATAAAGAGAATCCATATCGTATATTTGCGTATTGGTGTTAAAACATAGAAATAATTTCAACAAAGAAAAGGGCACCTTTTTTTCTGAACAATAACAAAGAAAAAAAAAATCTCAGTGAACATATGCAGGGTTTTCAATTTTCCTGCTTTTCCTTGTTTTCAAGTTTTCTTCACCGTGGCATGGTGCAAAGAACTTATATCTTTATGAAACCAAAAAAAAAAAAGTCAACTTATACGGTACATTGTGTTGTCTGGCCCATTAACTAACGTTAAATGAACTAACGTTAAATGAATTAAAAAAAGTCAACCAATCCAGATTCATTGTACTATTTTGTTTGTTTGTTTTTTTTTTTCTTTTGAAGATGATTCATTGTACTATGTTTGTCAGATGACAATATGTAAGTAAACATGTGTAAACAATACAAATGCAGATGTAACTAGTGATTTGATTATTGCTTAGAATATACTCTTTGCTTCTTGCCCAAAAAGTTAAAAAAAGAAAAAATATATATGTTTACATCTTTGTGTGATTATGCAAACGTGATGGATTACGCGTTCATATAGAAATAATTATATAAAAAAGTTTTCATGATAATATTCGATTTGGGTCTAGTGGTAATTGGCTACTAGGATAAGAATTCTTCCCCTCTCTCTTTTTTAACCTATTTAAATGGGGAAAATTAAAAATAATAAAAAAGGGCAGCCGCTATTGTATTTTGTATTCATATTGTGAGATGCTATGTACGTGATTGAAACATAAATAATTGCATACCTTCTTAAAAAACGACAGAACTTTTAATAAGTGTGTTTTTATAGAAACAATGGATGGAATCTTTTTTTTTTTTTTTAATGTATCCCATCTAATCACACTCTTATATGAGCTGCACTCTTTTTTACTTTTTTTTTTTTTCATTTACTGTCTAATACGTAAATTTTACTATCTTATTTTTTTATTTAAATAATCATTTATAATGTTAATAGATTCTGTGTGTCAGACAGTAATAAAAGAGAATGTAAAAAAAATTTAAAAAAAGTACGGCTAACACTTATCTTCATATATGCTTGATTTATTGTTTAAATTGAAGAAAAATGTCATATATTTCCATTTCTTCAAAAAAAAAAAAAACTAATTTTAAATTGACATTTATCTATGTTCTAATCTTTCTTAAAAGTAATTGAAATAAAAATTGTTTACAACTTTTTTTAATGTATCCTATCTAAACACATTCATACATATCCCATTTATTGTTCAAAGTGAAGAAAAACGTTACATATTTCCATTCTTCAAAAAGCATACTAATTTTAATTCGACATTTGTCTATGCTCTAATATTTCTAAAAAATAATTGAAATAAAAATTGTTTTTTTCTACAAAAAATTTGGCACGTTTTCCCTGGATGAGAAAACTTAGTTACAACAAATAGAAGTTTTTTTTTTTGGGTCAATGGGACTTCTCTTGCCCTTATATGTTGGTCCAATTTTCTATTCATCTAATCTTCCAAAGAGATAATAAACACAACAGCCCACCTCAAAATCAGAACACTACTTCTCTCAATTAAAAAAAAAAGAAAAAAAAAAAAGAAACAAGAACAAGAACAAAAACATAACACTACTTGTAAACGACATAGCTAAAAATGAACTGAAGATGAGGGAGCAAAAAAAAAAAAAAAAACTGTATTTTACCATGAAACCTGTTTGGCAACATATTTGATTGTGGCATTTAATCGGTCTTCTCCTGATGTAGCGGAAATTCGAAATCCCAAAATAGGAAATGGTTGGCAGCAATCCACTTCTGGTGTTCCACATTCCACAACAATATTCTTTGGGCAGATTAGTATTGGGCCTGCATCGTTGCTTGATCCAAGTTAGTTTGACCTTTTTTTTTCCCCTTTTCTTTTTGTTTATAAGTAAGCATGAAGGAATTTTTTTATGAGATCTTATAGCTAGTGTATATTTTTAACCGTTCAATTTAGTTAAAATCACATCAAAATATCAAAATAGTTAAAAAAAAAAGAAGCAAAATAGAGTTTTTTATATGAATCTAACAGATGCAAACAAAGACCTATTGATAATTTCAGTCGATATCTTCTTAAAATTATTAAGCTGAAGGCAAGTTGGTTAACTCACACAAGGGCTACTCATTGAATTCATCGATCCGTTCAATCAAAGGCCAAGCAAGTGAATTGAATTGACTTAGGGGCTCGCATATTAGAGATGTCAATCCTAAAATTACAAATTGGATTGCAAATTAAGTATTTCTTAGTCTGTGTATTAGTAAATCCAACTATATATACATACATATATTACACTAAATTCTTTCTAATTTTTTCTACTCCGTGTAATTCAATCCATAAACACCTTTAGCTCATACTCACATATCATGAACATGTGTACATTGGCCTCTTCAAATAAATAAAACGGCTTATTGTAGACGCTGAATCATCAAATTTAGTTAATATAGATTTTTGGAGTAAGCTCTTATTAATTAGACCTTTTGATCACCGCTATAAGATTATAGCATTCTCAAGAACTGAGTTAGTTAATCAAAAACTGAAATTGCTAATAATGAGCATGAAAACATAAATGGCGTAAAAATAAAAGATACCACATAAGAAATTTATGATGGTTCGCTCTGAATTAAGCTACGTCTATTGTTAAGATGAGTTCTTCACTAGATATGAAACTTGATACATATTACAACAGTCTTTTCATATAAAACGTAAATAGATGGAGAATCTGAGAGATCCAAGAAATAGGGTTTTGGAAAGAGTTTTTATGATGAAATATGAAATGCCCTTCAAATGATGTCCTCAGCCTATTTATACACTTCTAATAAGAAAGTGGGTTCTTCTTGATGAGAAGTGAGCCTGAGTAGTGCTTAGTGAAGTGGGATACATGTCAGATGCTTATTGGACGCAAGTCTTGGCAACCTTTTTTCTGATCTCTTAGGCGAGCTAGTGGATCTCAACCTCTATTCAGTTACTTTTGACTCCAAATCAAGCAAATCAATTGAAACGGATATAGAGTTGGATATTTTGCTATATAACATTCGCTCAGGCTAAACTGTTTGAATCAATACATCAAACACAAAATGAATGCCTTGAATTGGATCACCTTGAATTGTTGGCGACATGCATATCGAACACAAATTCTCTTAACTCACTGGGCCTTGTCCCTTTAGTTTGAGATGGGTCTGTCCAAATCATACCCAAATTGATTTCAAATTAGCCCAATTAGATGAATGCAATTCCGAGCGGAAAAAAAAGAAAAGAAAGAAGAATATGAATGCAAACTAGACAGTGAATTCTTTCCACTGCCAAAGCATTCTAGTACCATCCAAAAGTTTACATGCAATACACCAAAATCAGATACTAGCGAGACCATTGGTTATGTAAACGTCCCCGTTAAAAAAAAAAAACACTAAAGGGAAAATATTTTTTTTTACACAAAAATATGAAAAAAAAAACAATGCATAATTACATGTAGGGAATTTTCACAAAATGTCATATTTTGAAATTTACTTTTTATAAATGCTACAAATGTTCAAGTGTAACATAACTCAAATATATCATATAAATGGTAATGTGATATAAATAAACACATTTTTTTAAAAATATAGCATAATATGTAATTTTCTCTTCAATGTAATAAAGTACATGGCTACAAACGAAGTTGTTACTTGTTTGCAAAATCGCCAACTTATAAAGAAAATGCAAGGTAAATGCTGGTAGTTGTCAATGACATAATCAGAAACAAAATTGGATCAGCGGGAGAATCTTATTACTGTTGAAGTTCTTAAGTTATGAAGGCCAAACAATGTGTTCAGACCCAAGGATTCGGCTAAGGGATAACGTAGGGGAAACTTTGCATTACAATCCTTTATCCTTTCAATAGAAGTGTGTGAATCTTCTGTTTGGTTTCATTGTCATACGTAAAACGCCAAATCTTTAACTTACACAATTCTATTTATGGACATTTTGGTCTTTTTTAATTCTGCAACATGTTGGTGATCAAGCACTGATGGTCTCTTCCTGTGATATTTATGTGTTTGCTTGAAAAAGTGGGCTTTCTGCATCCATTCCTCAAAAGTTTTTGACTTTTGATACCTCAGTCTCCATTTTAATAAGAAAAATTACAAGGCATAAGCTAAAATAATATACCAATGAAATAAATTAATAGGCTAAAATTTTGATAACTTTAGTAAATAGACTAAACTGTTGTAAATTCATATTTACTCTTAAGTAAAATTTTAAAAACACCCCATCTTCTTTATCTCTCCAAACCCTAGCATACATATTCTCTCCTCTCCCTACTCTTTTCTCTTCTCTCACGTTGGGATTCTTCATCCTCTTAGTCTCTCTCTCTCACCGTGCTCCTGTACATATCGACAGCAACCTCCTCCATGGGCGCAAATCCGACGATGACACCTACTCCGGCGATAACTCCTGCTCCTCTTGTAACTCCAGCGATGGTGCCTGCTCCTCGCATGACTTCGGTGAAAATGGATGCGGCTCCATAAGGAAGAATGAAGAGAGAGATATCCTTCTTCCCTGGCGACAGCACGGGTATAGTGTAGATCTAGATTTTCTTATGGCGAAGAATTCTAGGGGCGATGCTAACAATAATGACGAGATGCGTCTGTTTCCAAGACAAGCGCCTCCAACAAGGATCCTAGGAGCACGAAGAAATAACCAAAAATCGAAGAAGGCGATAGGACAAAGCTTCTCAAGCTTTTCCTACTCACGTACTAGAACTACTTTAATGAGCCACTAGATAACCAGAAAAGACAACCAACAAAGAAGCACAAGGATGGTCGGATTTGTGGTCTATATTTGTGGTCTATTGGGAAAAAAAGTAGGAGGAGAGGGGGAGAGACAGAGAGAAATAGGAAGAGAGAGAATGAGGTTAGTGTTTCTATTAGGGAGGGTGTATCTTCGGATTTTTGATAAACGAAAATTCAAGTTTTCATTAAAATATGCTATTTACTAATGTTTTTAAAACTTTGGCTTAACAATTTTTATTCATCATTTTATCTGGTCTATTTACCTCATTGTCCCTTTTAATTAATTGGACATCTCAGTCTCTAAGCTTATAGGGCTGTTTGGTATTAGTTTCAAAATATGTGAAAATATTTTTGTTTTGGAAAATGAAATTTTTTTGGGAATCGTACTGAGAGTGTTTTTAAAATTTTTGCCTCGAAAAGCATGCAAAAATATTTTTAAAAATTTTGAAAACAAAAACAAATGAGGCCTATATTTCTTGACACTTTGATTATCAATTTGAAGATTTGGATAATATAGTCCACAAACTTTCATTTTCTTACCCCTCATAGCCCGAAAATTTAGCGTATTTGGAAGATAGGTTCAAATTTTGTGGTTCCAACCACAGAGAATGTAAAGCTTTCACATGATATAGTATGTGGTTCAAACTTTATGGTTCCAACTCTTCTTCCAAACACCCTTTTTTTATTAAAAGTCCACCAAAATGGAGCAAAATAAATTTCATTTTTTTAAAGGGAAAATGAATGTAATCTTGCATCAAGTATAATTAATTAACTTTATTACTTTTTTTACATTCAAAGATTTCATTAATATCTAAATTCATGCTTCTAAAATCTCATTAGAATCAACATGTTATAAGGTATGCTCGGTCGTGACTGTTATCTCTAAAATTGTAACACCCGATAATTTATAATGCATTTTAAATGCAATAATTAAGGATTTTGTTAAGTAAATTTAGCTAAAATTTTATGTTCAAAAATTTGTTAAGCCTTTAAAGAATAATTTTTGTGTCATAATGATAATGGTTTAAATATGATTTTTATAAAAAATTCTACAAAAGTAAAAATAGGATTTTCAAGGTTAAAAACCATACCATAGTCTTAAATAAGGAAGGAATGATATGAAAATAAACTAAAAAGCCCAACTGTTACAAAAGGTGTTGCAACAAATTTTAAAACAGAAATACAGTATAAGAAATACACGGTATTAAAATCATGCAGTATGAGAATAATACAATGTAAAGATTACACTAGTGATAAAGTAACACAATATAGAAACTATATTGTATAAAGTTAAGCAATATAGAAATTATACTGCATAAAGTAATGCAGTATAGAAATTAGATTGTATAAAACTAAGTTATATAAGAATTATACTATGTGGATGAAGTGGAAGCTTGTGGACCATAAAAAACAATATAGAGAAGAATGCTCACAAAATGAGAAATATGCCAGCAATATAAAAAAAATACTGTTAGTATAAATTTAGACTGTAAAAAAACTAATGTGGGACCTACCTTGGTGCTACCTTTAAGGTGGGCAAAAAGCCACCTCACTCCCTTAATATGCACCCGATTAAGCGTCGCCAAAAGGAGCCAAAATTGGTCTCCATCACTTCTTTTTCATGCAAAGCATGACAACATGGAAAAAAAAAAAAAGACCCATTTTCTTCCTCTCAAAACCGACCACCTCTCATGGAATTTCCTCAAATATTTTTCAAAGCACAAGCCTCCATATCATGCAAGGAAACAAGAACAAACATTCTAAAGCAAGGTTAAGCAATTTTTAGAGGAAAAAACCCTTAACTTTAGCGTGGAAAGTTTGATGTTTTATGGGTTTTGCTCAAGTTTTGAATGAGATTTTTATAATATGGTACAGACTTAATGTCAAGTGCATTTGGAAGCTTTCAAGTGTCAAAAAAGAGGACAATTACCTTAGGATGATTAGGTAAAATCCTAGTCTTTGAAATTAAGCTAAAGTTTATGTTTACTATGCATACTAGGTGTTTGATGTATGTTATGGGCTATGGCAAGTAAGGTGGACATTATAGCATGATTGCTTATATTTTATGACGAGATGATGATGATGATTGAAAGAAAGAAAGTAGGGTTTTTGTGTTAAAAAGTAGGAAATTATTAAACTTTGCCAAAAAATGCAAAGTTTGACTAGTTTCCAAGGAATGATGTTTTTGAGGGCCTTAGAGGCCAATTTATTTTCCATGTAAAGTCTTGGATCTGTTGAAATAGTAAGAGTAACAATTTTGATGGACAAAGTTTTATCAAATTTTAAGAGGACTAAATTGCAAAAATTTGTAAAGATTCGGCAGAATTGAAAAATGGCAGAAAACTATAATGCGTAGTTGGAATTTCAAAAAATTTAAAACACAAAAGTTGTAGAACCCATTGAAACTATTAGGAAAGTGGACAGTTTGTGAAAATTTCTCACCGATATTAAGTTACAAATTTTCCTAGATTTTAAGCACAAAATTTTGTAAAATAAGAAAATGTTATGAAATAGTTTTGAATAGGCCAAAGAGTTTAAGAAAGTTCTAATCTTTGTGAAAAACTGAATGTTTTAATATACAATAGTTATTTTTGGACCCGAGGGTGAAAATGTCAAGTTTTTATGTTTCTGACCAAAACAGTAAAGTTGTGTGGAATTGGATTTTCATCGAGAAAATATTGGTTTCATGCAATGAGTAACCACAGGTTTCAAGTTTGAAAGAATTAAGAGTTTATATATAAAAAAAAAAAAAAAAAAAAAAAAAAAGAAACAAAAACATGCCAGGGGCATAATCATAAGGATTTTCACATTTTGGTCAAAACTATAAAGTTTTGATAAAAAAAATGACCCCCTTCGTAGTTTCATTCCGGTCAGAAAACACGGGGCCGAACTACCGGAAGCCAACCCATAGGTGGCACTGGAGTCCAGTCCTTCAGAGCAGGAGGCGGCGCACAAGAAGCAAAGAGAGAAAACAATAAGACCCTAGCAGACCACTACACTAACGTCATGCCATTATTTGCGGTCAAAGAAACGGATGGAAAGAACATTTGCATAGATATTTCAAAATTCAAAAATTGTTAAACTGGCGAATTTTGAAAGCCCATAAGCAGTGTAAAAGATAAACAAAAGTATGTTTATCAAAAGAAATTTATTTGGTAGTGCGGGCTTCTGGTGCGTTGTATAGTACCAACTATAACCCATTGTGATCAATTTTTTTTTTTAACAAATTGTGTTCAAAGCTATTGATCAATATACAAAGTGCATGTGATTGGACAGGATAAAATGCCTCTATTATTATTCCTTTTTTTTTTTTGTCTTCAAATTTTTTCTCTCTTAATTGACCGCAGAAGTTACTCTTTGGTTTCAAAAACTTGAGGAAAATGAACTCTAGCCAAATCTATTGAGCCCAAGATTGCAGAAGAGCAAAATTTCGGCCTGTTTCTTTTTTTTTTTTTTTTTTTGGATTGCTTATGTTTGGTAAAGTCAACACAAAATTGGGGCTAATTCAAATCGTATACTTGATTTCATGTCCTTGTATTTGTGATACTTGAACCAAATAAAAGAACTGATGAAAATGATAATGTAGTTTTGATCTGATTATGAAAATCTTGTTTTACTATTTGGACAATATTACATTTTTTGGTGAAGCAGTGATGAGTATGATTACGCACGATTCTTGGAAATTTTTCTGAGAATATATAATGAGAAGAATTTTTTTGCGAAATGAGAGACTTTTTTTTTTGAAAGGAAATGAGAGACTTTTAAAGGATGGGTGTTTGATCGCTAAGGGCAGGTCTAAATTTCTTGTGCACAAAGTCAAAGCTTTTCAAAAGAAGGTTGTAGCATGGTTTGACGATGATGAATGGTGGATGATTAAAAAAAAAAAAAAAAGCAAGAAAAGAAAAGAAAAACCTCAACAATACATCCAAGTTCTAAAAAAAATCCCCTAAAAAAGAAGTTCTGAAAATACAAGTTTTTTATTAGCTTGAAATGTCACCTTAGGTTTGAAACGACCTCGGCCATATGCACATCCAAACACCACTTGAACGTAGTTCATGGGTTCAAAATCAAACTGACTTAATCCTATGAATTAAATGCATCCTCGTTGAATCTACGTGTCGGTTTGGTACTTCAGTTTTTACTCATAAGTCCTAACTATGAATAACGTAAAACTCTCAACAGATATAGTAAAAAATAAAATATTGCTAAAGTATAAAGCTCTCATATGCTATAGTTTTTTAACTTAAAATTTTAGTTTCAACTGAAGTGTCAAAGGCCTAGTTACGTTGCAGGAAAAGTGAATAGTTGCAACCTGAACTCAACGCTATCTTTTATGACCTTTATTTCATGTTAGGATGCCCTATGTACCACTGGATTACAAACTACCAATATTGCACCAGACGCGTGCATTACCACATAAAACTCCTTATAAAATAGCATTTTTCCCTTTATTTTCTTCCACTATATGAAAGAAGTAGAAGTAAGGTTGTTTTTTCCCCTCAAAAGATTTGCACCAAGTTATGTTTGACTTCCAACGTTCACTTTTAAAGGTGAAGATTGTTTTTTTCCCCTCAAAAGATTTGCACCGACTTATTTTTGACTTCCGACATTCACTTTTAAAAGTTTAGATATCTTGATATTTTTGAAACATATAATTTTGACCCTTATGCTAATAAAGTATCTATTTTTAAGTGGAATCTAATATGGGATGACACGTGAAAGTTTTAAAGATATAAAATGGTAAGAAAATAGATAAGTAGATTTGAAAAGAAAATTAAAAAGAAATAATAAATTGAAAAAAAAGGGGATGGATAATACCGGGATTAGGTATGTTTGATGTTATGCAATGTGCAACCAGACATACAAACAATATGCATAGGATTAACTGCTTCAATGGGATCTTTTATTCTGGTTGGAGGAGAAATTACCAAGCGTTTGGCATTCATTCATGCTTGGCAGCAATAAGTTTTTTTTTTTTTTTTTGATTTGAGAGAAAAAAGAATACGCACCTTACTTGATTCATTCCTTCCACTAGAAGCTTCCGCTGCCTACCTGTGATGAGCGTCCTCTGATCTAAATAAGAGCTCCTGTTTGTTTTATGACAATAACCTAGATTAACCCTGATTGCTTAAGGATTAATATAGTTATGTTGGATCTCCTATTCGTAGTGCTCCCAAGAAGAGAAAGACTGATTGCAACAGCTCAACCGGATGAGAAATGCATTGTAGCATCGAAGGCAGGTGAGCCAGGGCAAGAAGGAGTTTGATTGCTAAGATGGGATCGGATCCTACTTGAAGCACTCCACCATGGATATCTTCGAGTTGGATAGGCGGTAGAGATAAGAACTTCTATTTGTAGGGCAGGCTTTCAAGACGGGGATGTACTACTTTATCTGGAAAGGGCTTTTTCCTTAATGGGGAAAGAAAAGGACCCCTTATTTAGAGTATGTTGTTTATATGATTTTTTTTTTTTTTTTGCTTTTAGATTTGCTATATTTTTAGATGAAAATAAACATTTTATTAACAAAAATAGAGATGCCGATTGGGTTGATAGCCTAATAAGTTTGATGGCATGATACGAAAAAAATTTTGGGCCAGGCACAACATGACATGAGGTTATATTGGATCGGGCTTAGCAAGGTATGACGTAGTGGATCATGTCAGGATCATGGATTTAGGCAAGTGGATTTAGTACGATGAGAAGCATGAGCATGATAAGAGTACAAGTCAGATTTAAGCAAGTGAATTTGGCACGACGAGAAGCATAAGCATGACAAGAGTACAAGTCAAACACAACACGATTTATTGAGCACGATAAATAAATTCTTTTTATTATGTATTTTTGTGCTTATATTGCGTTAATAATTAAAAAATATATATCCACGAAAATATGATTAACTAATTTAACCTTAAAAAAATATTAATTGGTTTACAATATTCTTATTTCATTTTTAGATCACAACAACCAACAAAAATAAATGCAATACATTTTTAATGGGTGTCAATAAAGTAGGAAGTGTTAATTTTCCTTGAATTTACTCTAAATAAAAAGAAGAATTATATATACACGTTGGCACTTATGATGTCATCAAGTTTTTTTTTTATTTGTAATAAAATATGTAAATATTTTTATTTGTATTTGAAAAGTATTTTCAAAGAAAAACATTTTATGATACAAAAAACAATTAAATTAAGGCTCAATGGCGTAATGGGACGACCTAGTCATCTATGAGTCCAGATTTGTTGTCTCAGTCTTCTTTGTTGTCTCCTCATTATTTTTTTCAACATATCATTTAAATTTAACAATCTAAATACATAAATAGAACTTAAATATTAAAAATAATTAAGCAATTTAATTAGGTGTCAAAATTTAATTAAGGGACACCTAAGAAGATAGAAAAATAAGACATCATATCTTGATTTATAATCTATAGTGTCAAGCATGATACAATACAAACACAAAATGTGTTTGAAATATAGGTCAAGTCAGGCTTATGATTTTTAAATCAAGCTAGCGCGAGCGCATGTATGACACGAAACTTCAATGAGTCAGGCTTAGCTAGACACAACACGTGCATGAGCCTAATTAATCATGGTCTCGATCGACACAACAAAACACAATTGACATCTCTACAAAAGATTCAGAGGTGTTCATATTTTTTGAAAGAATCAAAATATTTAGGATGTTTTGATCATCACTTTGGATGGAAAAACACTTATACAAAAAGCGCTAAAATTAAATAAGTCAATGATCAAAAGTTGCATTTTAAGAATGCTAATGAAAGCATTTCAGAACCTAGTTAAAACTGTAAGTTAAAACCAAAACATTATAAAAAATAAATTTTACACTATAATATATTTTTACTTTACATTGTAACTGACTATTATTTTTACACTTTAGCAATATTGTTAAACACTTTGCTAAACATACTAATTATGAGTAGAGTATTTGAATGAAGATTTAAATTTTTGTGAGAGAAAATACTGTAGTAAAATAATTCAAACCTTGATTTGAATATTCAACCAAACATACCGAAAAATACCCAAACACCCTCGTTCTTTGCCAAAAGTGTCCACTGAGCCCTCGTGCGCCACGAAAATTGCAAACCCGTCTGACCGTCACACGTGTTCACCAACCTCAGCGTCTTTCCTTCTTTTATCTTTTACTCGCGACCACAGCTAAAACAAGCACCACTCTCGCTCCCTCCCTCTCTTCTCCGCGTCTATATATATAAATTCTCAACAAATAAACCCACGCCGTCACTCTGAGAAAAGCCTCTCGCGCTCGCGGTTTCGCCTCTGCCCTTCGCTTTCCTCTCACCTCGTCTCACCACCGCCATCGCCGTCGAACCTGCCGACCGCCCTGCGCCGACGAAGGGAGTGCGGCAGGCCCGGGCTTTCCTATAGGATTCACGGGTGTTGTCGATACTACCGACCGATCGCCGGGAATATCCGCCGGAAGGCTCGATCAGTGTTTTGGAGACCTAGGGCTTAGTCGGCTAAGTTCGAATCGGAAATGGCTTCGGAGGATGTTAAGCAGAGCGAATCTGCAGTCTCGACGATCGTCAATCTGGCTGAGGAGGCCAAGCTGGCTAGAGCTAGGGAGAGTGTGGTAAAGGCGCCGCCGAACTATGCCGTCCTCAGTATTTGCAAGTCTCTCGTCGCCGGTGGAGTCGCCGGAGGAGTGTAAGTTCCCGTCTTTGTCGAATTCTTGCTTTGTCCGCTGATGAAATTTGCGGTTTTTATCATTTTTTTCCCGGAAAATTGCAAATGAAATTTTCTTTTTTTTTTTTTTTGTTCTTTCGAGTTTTAATGGTTGATCGTGGTGGTGTGGAAAATATGTGTCCTTTCGTTAGTTAAATTTTGTTGTCACATTGCTGCCAGGTTATTATTTTATTTTATAAGGTCGGAAATGGATTTTCTCTTTGCTTCTTTGGTTCAGGGTTGATTGAATCTAATTGAATTTTGAGTGACACTTGTTTAGTGAGATCATGTGGGTCTTTACCACTAATGCCATTTGGTTGAAGGACGTTTCTGGTTGACTTGTTCATGTTAGTTTTTGATTTTCAATTTCTTTGTGGCTGGTGAGAAGTGATTGAGCTTTAGCCTTGAAAAATATTTTTTTCCAGAGGAAAATTGTTTCTAGATGAGATTTTAAAAAATTTTAATCAATCGGTTGTTCTTGTATCAAGAAAAGAACGAATGTGGAATCAGCTTTGAGAAATGTTTTTTATTTTTAACCTCTGACTATTATTATTATTTTTCTTTTTTTGAACTTTAACCTTACTTTGAAATGGTTACTCTAACAACTGAAAGTGCTTGCCCTTTTTTTTGGGGTACGCTTTAAGATGTGATATTGTACTTGGATTCGTTTCCTTGGGGTTTGAAGACAACAATTTGGTTTACTTTTTGAGAATTTTCTCTGATGCCCATGCAGGTCTCGCACAGCCGTTGCTCCTTTAGAACGTATGAAGATATTACTACAGGTTTGTTTCTCAGGTTGTTGTTTTACGTACGTTCACGCATACACAAATATATGTATGCCATACATCTTTCTTTGTTTTGCACATCTAAATTTTAGTTCACAATGCATTGATTAGTTCCTATACCCTTCAGGTTCAGAATCCCCATAACATAAAATACAATGGAACAATTCAAGGCCTAAAATATATATGGCGAACTGAAGGTTTCCGTGGATTATTTAAAGGAAATGGAACCAATTGTGCTCGTATAGTCCCAAACTCTGCTGTCAAGTTTTTCAGTTATGAGCAAGCTTCTAAGTATGTTTTCTTCAAATTTCACTGCTATATTCTTTACTTCTGTATGAAGTATCATCATAAGTTTGTTTCTTTAGCTACTGGCTGAATGTTTAAAGTTTCATTTTCCCGCAAAAGTGGTTCCTCTTTTTTTTTTTTTATATGAAGAAAATGAATTTTCTGGGGTGTAAAAATCTTCGATCGAAAAAAGAATGTGCTCCGTAGGTTTAAGCGTGAATGATGTCCTGCATGGAAAGCATAGTTATTGATCTTCCTTGAGATGCTACTCTTATATTGATTCATCAAAGAGGGAGAGTGATTATTTTATTTGTGTTCCAAAAAACTACTTTGTGGATGTCTTTCAGTTTGAGATATATGTTTATAACTTTACATCGAGTGATGAATTAGATTGGTAGCCATCTAGGCGTTTGAATATTCTATGTTTTGTGTCTTGGATGATGAGAGTTGTTCACGATTTTACTGTGTAAAAAGGGTTTATTCATACCTAGTAGATAATGCAATGTGCATGATTATTTAATATTAGACACATGTTTACTAGTTTTAGGAAATAGTGCAGAAGTATTAATTTCTGTCCATCTTTTCCCATATACGTTCATTTTCTTGTGGGATCACTTTCCTTGTAACGTTGTTATGACTTGTGAATGCAGCTACTTTTACATATTATAATTTCCTTCTTCCTTCTGATGATCACTCTTTTCTGATTTTTGCAGGGGAATATTGCTTTTGTATCAAAAACAAACTGGCAATGGTATGTTGAGCTTTAGCATGTCATGTCATGATGATTTTAGTATTATTAATATAATTGTTCTAGTAGATTTAATGTTTTCTGGGAACGTTGGTTAGCTTTTGAGACATATATGTATACTGGAACTAAAGGTGCGGGTTGGCCTGGCCAAATTTTATATTTTTCCAATTGACATTTGTTACATCTGCTTTTGTATGTGTTTGGCTTTGGACTAGGGTGACCCTTGGTCAGGCCAGGTAGTTTGGACTACAAAACAAGATTTGAGAACTCTCCCAACCCAACCTACCAGGCCAACCATGGGGCATCACCAGACTGGCCTATTGTGGCCTAACATAAGCCCATTTATGCGGAACTCAAATGGACCACTTTTAATATATATATATATATATATATATATACATATAAAATTATGATCAAGATTAAAAGATCACAAATACTTTCTAATAATATGATTAATGATCTATATAAGTTTGTACAGAAAATGATACTACGAAAGGTTCAAGCCTTAATTTTACATATGTATTTAACTGCAAAAATATTTTAAAAATAGGTGAAGATGTGATGGACTGAGTCGGGCTAGGGTTAAGAAGACCTCGGCCAGCTTGGCCCATAGTCTTAGTTCAGGCTAACCGAGCCCTTTTGCGGTGTGGGCTGAACCAGGTTGGGCTTCTCTTTTGTTTGGCCAGGAATAGGCTACCCACGTGTGCTGGTGCATTTTTGCACCTCTTATGATATTGATATAGCTAAAATTATCTTTTCATGTCTCCTGGATTTCAAACATCAAGATTGAAATAAGGTATTGCATAGGAAATAGGATTATCTGAGTTGTCTTTGTCTTCTATGTGTAGAGGATGCTCAACTGACTCCTCTCTTACGACTTGGAGCTGGGGCCTGTGCTGGTATTATTGCCATGTCTGCAACATACCCAATGGACATGGTACGAGGAAGAATAACCGTTCAGGTACATTTATTATAGTCACTTTATTCCTTTTGTTTCAAGGGAAAATATATTATCTGTACATATTGGAGAAATTTTCAGTCGGAGCTTATTTTATTTTATCATAACACATGGGAAATGTATTGATTTAAGTTTAATTTTGATTCATTATTAATAGCGAGTTGTAATTTTGTAGTTTGAACATTTCACATGGTTTTGATTTTCTCTTCTCCGTAACTGCACAGACAGATAAGTCTCCAAACCAGTACAGGGGAATTTTTCATGCGTTATCAACTGTGCTTAGAGAGGAGGGTCCACGTGCTTTGTACAAAGGCTGGCTTCCTTCAGTTATTGGTGTTGTAAGTAATTTTTTCTTTGCTTTCTAATCAGATATATTTTATCAACTTAAAGAGTTAAAAGTAAGAAAGAAACAAAAGCTATGAGGACCGTTAATGCGCACATAAGGATTTTTGGTGCACTATAGGATTTTCCATCTCTTCCTTTGGCTGTGTTTGGACGTAAAGTATATGATATTTCATTCGGATTGGCTATTTGCATTTTGTTTCCTTAATGTTGTTCTTGTTAGCTCTTAGTCTAGTTATTTTGTTCCATAGCATTACTGGATTCATATGCATATATCCAAGGATGAAGATATTGGTATCGGTAGAAATATAAGTACTCTAATTTTATAGAAATTTCGAAGAAAATATCAATATCAGTGGAAATATCGAAAAAATTATAGAAACTCTAAATATTTGTTTTATATTGAAATTTTGATGTAAACTGAGATTGTGTAGAAGACAACACACTAGCATTACTGGATTCATATGCATATATCCAACTAAGATTGTTGATTTATTATGATATTAATCAAAATTTTTCATAAATTTTATCATTTGGATAAAAATGTCTCAATATTTTCAAAATTTTCACCGAAATTTCAGAATTTCTGAAGTCTCAAAATATCCTCTAGGATTAAATAAAAACTTGTCTCACAATGTTTCAGAAATTTCGGTAAATATCGGAGAAATTCATTTACTTCCAAAAGATATTTCAGGACCTTAGAATTACAAAAATTTCAGTAGAAATTTTGGAAATATCGTAGAAATTTTTATCCATGCATATATCTCGTTTGGGGTCAAAGGGGTAGATTAATGCCGCCATCACGCTAATTGAATTTCAGCCCCCCAAGATCCATTGTACCTGCCCAAACTCACAGATGAAACCCCATTCATTTTCCCAGTTCATTCAGAGGAAAACTCACTTGTCCGCATCTTCCCATCTCGTTGAAAACCCAAAAACACGATCTGATGGCTTTAGATTAGCAACATCATCCATGCAAATTCAACCAGAAGCTGTTTCCCCTTGTTCTAGATCAAATGCATTTTTAGATGCTCTAGAATGGTTCAACCAAGCAACTGATCTAAATGTGGTAGCTGCCACTGCTACAATTGGGCGATTTGTTTGGTGGAACCGTCATGGAGAAGCTGTCTACCTCTTTTCAAGAATGCTTGCATCAAATATCAGACCCAATGAATTTACATTTGGCAGTCTAGTTCGCTCATCAACTGCTCAAAGAGATATCCATATGGGCAAGCAATGCATGCATGACAAAGATAGGTTTGCAGAAAAATGTCTTTGTGGGAAGTGCACTTGTGGACTTATACTGTAAGTTGAGCGTGATCGAGGATGCATGTAAAGCTTTTGAAGATACCCGAGTACCCAATGTTGTTTCTTTCACAACTTTGATATGTGGATACCTAAAGAAGGACAGGATTGAAGAGGCTTATCAGCTTTTTAAATTGATGCCAGAGAGAAACATTATTTCAAGGAATGCTATGATTGCTGGGTACAGCCAGACAGGCCACAATGAAGAGGCCTTGAATCTTTTCGTTGACCTGCTGAGAGAAGGACAGATACCTAACCAGTCTAATTTTCCTTTTGCAATCACTGCAGCTGCTGATTTCGCAGCCCTTGGTATAGGTAGAAGCTTTCATGCATGTGCCATGAAGTTCTTGGGTAAGCCTGATGTGTTTGTTGGCAATTCACTTGTAAGTGTTTATGCAAAATGTGGAAGCATGGAAAATAGCCTCTTGGTTTTCAATAAGCTTATTAGGGAAAAAAACATTGTGTCATGGAATGCCATGATTTGTGGTTATGCTCAAAATGGCAGAGGGCACGAAGCTATCGGCTTTTTTGAAAGAATGCAAGAATCAGGTTGTAGACCTAATAATGTCACAGTTCTAGGCTTATTATTGGCCTGTAATCATGCTGGCCTAGTCACTGAAGGTTACAGACACTTTAATAAAGCAAGACATGAGAGCCCCAGCTTGCTCAAACCAGAGCATTATGCTTGTATGGTTGATCTACTCTCCCGCTCTGGATGTTTTCTACAGGCTGGGGAGTTTATACATGATTTGCCGTTTGATCCAGGAGTTGGGTTTTGGAAAGCATTACTTGGAGGCTGCATGATCAACTTTAACGTGGATTTGGGGGAGTTGGAAGCACGCAAAATCCTGGTTTTGGATCCGGAGGATGTGTCTTCATACATCATGTTGTCTAATGCGCATTCTGCAGCTGGTAGATGGCAGAATGTTTCAAAAGTAAGAAGAGAAATGAAAGAAAAGGGACTGAAGAGGGTTCCCGGTTGTAGTTGGATTGAAATTGGAAACAAGGTTCATGTCTTCGTTACTGGGGACAGAAATCATGACCAGAAGGATGAAATATTTATGGCATTGAACTGGTTTGTTGAGAACACACGAGAAGATGAAGCTTATATATCACTGGAAGCCTCTTGAATCAAAATTTTGCCTCCATGGGTAGAATATTTATACCACTGAATGGGTTATGCTATTAGGTTAAGGCACATCACACTCAGATATGAGCCCTGAATTTTCGATATCACTTTGCAGTTGCACTACTTAGGAAGAGAGTTTCTGTAAAAGGACATTACTTATACTGGTCCTGATTAAGTGAGTTTGTCTTATTCTTGAGTATTGTTGGATATAGTTTGAAATTTTAAGCTTACTTGATAACCTGATGCTTTTACTACGGAACCAAACGATGACACCTTGGGAGAGACATCTCGGTACTATAGATGTATTATTAACTTCTTGCATAATAGATTTCCATTCACCTTCACTTGCTTTTTCGATCTCTCGACTTTTGGAAGATTTTCCCATATATAATTTCTGCTTAAGTTCTCATTTGTTTCTTGCAGGTTCCGTATGTTGGTCTCAACTTTGCTGTTTATGAATCTCTCAAGGATTGGTTAGTCAAAGCTAAACCATTTGGGCTTGTTGACAGCAATAATGAGTTGAGTGTGACAACACGGCTGGCTTGTGGAGCTGCTGCTGGAACCGTTGGGCAGACTGTTGCTTACCCTCTTGATGTTATTCGCCGGAGAATGCAGATGGTGGGTTGGAACAATGCTGCTTCTGTTGTCACTGGTGATGGAAGGGGCAAGGCTCCACTTAATTACAACGGCATGGTTGATGCATTCAGAAAAACTGTTCGGCATGAGGGCTTTGGGGCATTGTACAAGGGATTGATTCCCAATTCCGTCAAGGTTAGTCTTAATTCTTTTATTGTTATCCGCTTTCAGGTACACGTGGTTACAGGATTAAGCTTTTTTTCCTTTTAATGAAAAATTGGGGCCATTTAGCAATAATAAAGTTTGATTGCCACAAAGTTCCACAGGTTAGGGTTCTGAAATCATGTAATCGTGTAGAAGATATCCATCTGCCTAACTAATAACGCCCATTTTGAACTTTCTACCCTTCAGGGATCCTTGATTTGAGTAAATGTTATTGACAATAAAAAGTGCATTTATTGGTTGATTTATGAGTTTGGTTTCGCTTCAACCTCTCAGGTTGTGCCATCAATTGCAATCGCATTCGTTACATACGAGATGGTGAAGGATATTTTAGGAGTGGAGATCAGGATATCTGACTAAAGGAGGAAGAGCTCCATGATGTTTGTTTTAGATGTGTGGTATTTTTGTAGGCAAGGGAATAGAGAGATGGTAAACTAGGGGTAATTACTCTACTTTTTTGCCTCTCCGAACTTTGTAGTCACGGTTGAGAGCTTGTTTATAAATTTCTTTCCCTTGTTTCCCTTCTATGTTTCCTTTGTGAACGCGAGTAGGTTTTCACCTCCCCATTTAATATGTATGCCAATAAATGTTTTGACGTTGCAGAAACTGCTTTTTTCATGCTCCATGAGAGTTCAGAAATGAATACTTTTTTATTTGTATTGATCTCAGACAATGTGCCTCCTTCTCTAACCGTCAATAGTTAAAAGAAGACGGAGAACAAAAGCAAGAATGGACATTTCTCTTTATTTCTTTCAGACGCATTTCATGGTTTCTTGATCCTTGAACACCGTTCCTTGCCTGGGATCTTAGAACCCTTTTTGGTTTTCCTTTGGACCGTTTACGGTTGTAATCTGGGCGACGGAAGAACGCCCACATCCAGTCTTTCGATTGATCTTCTGTTGGACTGAATTTAAACAGTCCGGGTAAATTAAAAAAACCAAAAACCAAACACGAAAAATGAATTCAATGCTTGATAAATAAAAGAAGACGAATAACAAAAGCAAGAAGGGACATACGAGGTAAATCCGTATGCCAATTAAATTAGCCTGAGAGTAGGAAACAAGTGCATCTTATGTTCCCACAAAACTGTTTCATCTTACATCCCTGAACTGAGACCAAATGTGTGTTCAACAGGTCTTTATGGTTTTAGAGGCATGGCCAAATGGCAATGCTAAAAATAATGCATCTAGTTTCTAAAGAAAATCTCTCAATGTGGACAAAAAGGTACATAGAGGAAAATAGTCATAATAATTATGGACAAATGTAAATAAATCAATTACTTTACGATGCTGAAAACTGCTTCACCCCAACTAGTCTTCAGTGGTTTGCTTGATTTATTGGAATGGTAAAGCCATATGAAATCAACGCTGCAGATGTTTTCCTTGTGGTTTCGGTGGCTGACCCACCGTAGAACATGAGATGGAATATATGAACAAAGTGACAATACAACAGCCAATCAAAAGTTGGGATCTAAGAATATTAACCTTGTGAGCGTCTACATCATTGTCAATATATTTATGAGCAGTATAATACGTTTACAATTCAAACCCCTTTGACCTAAGTGTGTGTGTGTGTGTTTTTTTTTTTTGATAATAGAATGTCCAGGAATGTGGTGGCAAGCGTTAGCATACTCGTAGAGACAGGAATTTTCGCTGAAGGCCATGTAGACTGGTCCTACCCTTGGGGTGAGAAACTTATACATATGGCCACCGTTGAAGATGTAATATAAACACTAAAACAAGATTATGATGACCATATTTAGAGCCCGTTTGGAATGGTTTTTTTTTTTTTTAAGCTGCTTATGGCTTATTATATGAGAAAGTTACATATTTTGCCACACATTTAGAAGTTATATTTATTTATGCGACACTTAAAAAAGTTTATGTTATATTTTCATATTACATGTTAAGTTGTGCCATAAATAAAAATATGTGGCATTTATAAAAAAAAAAAATCTTAAAAGGTAACATTTATGAAAATTCCTCTTATTCTATCCAAAAGTTGTTTATGAGTCCGTTTTTATGACCCATGAAAAAATGCTTATAACCACTTATTGGAGAAATCAGGTGAACGGTGCTTATGAAAAAAACACTTATGAAAATATTTTTTATTTATACTTTTGATCTTATATTTAAGAATAACAAATTAAAAATTCTATTCATATTCTTGAATTATACTACTTTTTTTTTTATCAATAAGTGCTATTTGACTTATTTAATTAAATAGGTTCAAAAGCTTTTTTGAAATTAAAAAGCATGTTCCATACACTATCCAAACAGTAATTAAAAAGCCCTAACTTATGTGGCACATATAGTCCCTAGAACACACATTACTGCCCCACATGACATATGTGTTAGAAAAATAGTAAGTAGCGGAATTTTAAAATTTTTTATTGTCAGAGTATTTTTAAAACACAAGCTTGACACGCTACATGCATAAATTAACCAGATCTTACTAACTTTGTTTGTCGAAAAGCTCCAGCAATAGATGAAGAGAAAAGGACATTATAGAAGGACCTCAACTAACTGGCCTTTTTTGCTATTCTCTATCATCGACTGGTGTGTGTTTGGGTACACTCAAAAAGTTATTCCACCAGACGACTTTCCTTCAACCAATTGAAAAATACTCAAAGTTATAGTTCATGATTTGTGAACAACAGCTTTCTGGAGAGTTTTAGAGTCTCACTAGCAGAGTACTCACTCTAGATTTCTCAATTGATCTAAATAACAATGAGTCTCACTCCCCTTTTATAGAGGTTGGGCCCAAGAGTCAGTCCTTATCAGATAAGGCCTCAAAAATTTGAATCAAAATCAATATTAGATAAGAAATGACGACTAAAAACGCGTGCTTAGAAATCATTCGGTCGGCAGGCCGAACTGGCAAATCGGCCTACCGAACTTACTCCATAGGCAGGCCGAACTCACGATAAATTATCCATGTGAATCTTTTATTTTCCACCCGAGATTCTTAGGATAGAGCCTCAGTTTTAATTCAAATAACTCAATAGAAAAGTTATCTGATTAAAACAGTCATATCTAGATAATCTCTATGAAAATATATATTCTTGATAATTCAACAAGTTTATTTTGAATTAATTTATTCAAAATTAATCCAACCGATAAACAAACATGAATTAACTGATCCTGATAATTCAACAAGTTTATCTTGAATTAATTTTTTCATAAAATCAATTCAACCGATAAACAAACATGAATTATCTGATTCTATCGAATTTCAGCCAATTTGATAATTTGATATAAGTTACCAATTTATTGGAAAAGCACGACGTATCGTTACAGAATTAATTAGAAGATAGCAAAAGAGACCTGATAGACCTATATAGTTTAAGCTCCCAATAATTATGAAACCCAATATCTCAGATATACATGTCATAATTATCAACTCCAATGATATTCCACTAAAAGCTCAAAGCTACACTCTCGAACTATGTATAATTACAAAGCCCATATAGCTAAGTCTTTATGACATATCATAATGTATCGTATCCCTATAGAATTATCCATAATCGGCTTAAGGATGAAATTTGACTTACCTTCCTGATTATTTTTATCTTACGTTCCATTATCTCATCATCGGAAAACTTACCATCCAAAAACAGTATACCATTCGGTTACACCTATGTATCCAAATGGTTGAGCGCTCCAGTTTTTCAATTATAGGATAACGTATATAAAAGGATATCATCTACTCTTAAAAAGGAGCTATGGATTCCATATCTATAAATAACAAGTCTACACTATCAAGAGTCATGCCTCCAACATACCGGCATGCATACCAACAAAAAAATGTGGATGTCATCCATTGGTACATCAAAAGACATAAGTCAAGACAACAGGCCCATTATTCATCTCAGGATTAAGATACAACACATATGATTGCCTAAAGTAAATTGATTTACTGAAACAGAATAATTAATCCAAATCAATTCACTTTAACGGAGCCCGCCCCTTGCGATGATCACAGGAGTTTACCTCTGGAATCAGTTTGATCCCGATCACACAAGATTAGTCTGCTTTTCCGTTTTGTGAATTGAAAGCAGTATTTGGTAGGTTGAAGGCTGAAATGGGAAGCAATGTTGTGAAGAAGGCCTCAAGTTTGATTCTTTAGCTCTATGTCTAAGCTTTTCTATGAGCTTTACATACGGCAAAGATGGCGGTTGAAATTTTACATGAATCATTTGTTCTGCAGCAAAATCTACTTGATTTTTTTTTTTTTTGGTCATTCAAATAATTTTCGCTATATCGATTGATATGTCCCGCGCAATGCAAGCCATTGCTTCACCAACGCACATATTCTAGCACACAGAAAATCTAACTGCTTTGTTGTCTTACATGATAAATTGAAAAAGGCTATGTCTAATTTTCTCAGTAAAGAGTAATTCTTTATCATAATGGGTAGGTTATATGGTTACATATTGAATTATTCATTTTTTTAATAATACACCTGAACGTTTAATTTTAACAAAAATGCATCATGAACTTCGAAATTATAACCAGTAATTATTTTTAATTTTTATTTAATACTTTTATTTTTTTTTAAATGAGGAGCTCTATTTTTTAAAAAAACTCATCCGATTCTTTTTAACTCGTTTAATTTTACCTTTTTTTCCTTAAATCGTGACCTAAATGTTCATCACTTTTTTTCCTATATGATTTACTCTATCAATCTTTTGAAGTGTCGTTCAACAATTCAGGTAATGTCATATTATGTGAAGGCCGATAGTCTTGGAGGCCGAAGGTTGTAGTCTCCAAAAGTGAAGTTTCCATTTCAAAAAGAGAGAGAGAGAGAGAGTGAAGTTTCCATTTATACAAGTTACCCATAAAATTACATGAGATTTTTTTGGACAAAAAGTACATAAAGATTTGTAATTTAGGGTTTATATATTCGCACACACGCATAATGTGGATATAGTTCTGGGAGGCGGATTACAATATCGCCGTTGCCGCCGATCGGTGATATTCTTAATCGTGGCGGAGGTGGAGCGACAGGGTAAGCATATTGCTGCCGAAGCTGGTAGCGAGAAAATTAGGAAACAAATCAAAATTGATGGAAAACCAGCACAGATTTCATCAGCAGCGTCTACTTTCATGTCTGTCGTCACCGATGATCTTCTTCTCGAGATACTCATTCGTCTTCCTGATTTGGGATCCACAATCCGATGTAGCACCGTTTGCAAGCGCTGGTTCTTGATTTGTGTTTCTTTTTTTCTTTTTTTCTTTTTTATTTGTTCAGGGTTAGTTTTCAATTTAAAGTGCAAAGACCACCAATACCCTTGTAAGATGGTCACGTGCAATCCACATGTTAAAATCCATCTAAAATTTGACGGATGTTAACAAAAAGACTGTCTATTGAACAAATCCATAAATTCAAAGGGTTAATTGTTGACATTTGTAGTTTAGGAACCAATTTACCAATTACGTAAAGTTTAGGGGGTCTCATGCAAAAAAAAAGCCAAAAGACAATCAGTTAGTGGCGGTCGACGAAGAAAACGACATTTCTCTCATCATTTGAAGGACCAGTGTATATGAAGTCTAGAAGGGCATCTCATTTTCCCCATTTCTGCCGTCCTGTTTATATGGTAAATTTTACGTTGCCACCTAACATTCCACTCTCCTTTACCCGACGTATTATTATTTTAAAAAAAAATGGAAAAAGCCAGATTTTTTTTTTTAATGATTTAAAAGAACAGTATGTTTAAAGTCCAGAAGGACTTGTATATCCGTTCAAAAATTAGCCGTCTTTATCGAAGGACATGTTCGCCTTTCAGAACCTTGTCGTTGGAGAAAACCACGTCTGTTGTCCAGACTCTATAATGTTCAGGTATATTAAAAAAAAAAAAAAAAAAACGACATGCCGTCCTCGTTTAAAAATTGCTACTTAGCTAGAAACGACACATAGCCAAAAAACGATATGTCGTTTCATTTGAACACACGAGACGAAAAGTCGGCAGACTAATAAAATGTTCGCAATACATTTGCTAAATTGGTTCAAAACTCTTGAGAGAAAATATACAATACAGTGTACATTAAGAGGCATGATGAGCAGATTAGGAGAGAATAAGATCCATTCACAATGGTGATGCTTGATTCTCTCAGCTTTTCTCTCAACCCAGAACTCAGTCAGTAAAGAGACTACCCAACTTTCCCCATTCACCAAGACTTTTCCCCTAAAACCAGACCTCCCTCAACTCTCTAACAGTTCTTCCTTTTATACTAATTGCCTGCTTTCTAACTCAACACTAACTAACTGCTAACTGCCTGTACCAATCAGCATAGCTAACTAATCATTCTAAATTTCCTATCACTAAATACACAAGTCTATCAAAAAGTACCTCTCTAGTTATATAATATATACTATCCGATTATCCAATTAACAGCATACTCACACAATAAATGAACGCTACAAGTGAAAAAAAGGGTAATAGTTCTTTCGGATGCGTAAAACAAAGGCTATAGCTTCATTTCTATTATTCAACAAACTGATTTAGTAAGCAAAATTAGACACAAAATCCTAGAAGCACAGCTGGAACTTCTTTGTTAAGCAAAATTAAATCCTAGAAGCACAGTTGAAAGACTCTTTGTCAAGTGAAATAACATTCAAAATCCTAGAAGCACAGCTGAAAAACTCTTTGTTGAGCGAAATTAAACACAAAACAGCTGGAAAACTCTCTCTTGAGCAAAATTAAACACAAAATCCTAGAAGCACAGCTGAAAAACTCTGTTGAGCAAAATTAAACACAAAATCCTGGACGCACAGCTGGAAAACTCTCTCTTAAGCAAAATTAAACACAAAATCCTAGAAGCACGGCTGAAAAACATCTCTTGAGCAAAATTAAACACAAAAACCCTTGAAGCACAGCTGGAAAACTCTCTCTTGAGCAAAATTTAAAAAAAAATCCTAGAAGCGCAGCTGGAAAACTCTCTGTAATTATATAAAGAAAAAAATTAACGTGATTTTTATAAAAAATATATATATGTATATTGAAAAAAAATGTCAAAGAAGCTTAAAAAAAATCCCAGAATTATTCAGAATCTTTCCTGGAGATTTGCCCACGTTTTTAGAAGATTTTTAGAGTCAAAATCAAATTGAAATTTGATTCAAAGTCATTCTTATCTTGAGGAGCAATTTTGAATCTAAGAAGGATCAAAAATTTAAATAAAAGTCATCTATTTAAAGAACTTGGAGCTGGGACGTGTGTTAAAGGTAATTTAAATTAAAAATATATATATATGATCAAGAGAGATTCTATGTGTTCAGAGTATCAAAAATGTATCTTGAAGTCAACTTGAAATTTAAATCTGTTGAAGATTCTGTCACGACAGAAAAGATCCACAGTTTGAATTTTGAAGAAATTTTCACTTCTTATAGAAAGAACATAGGTTTGCAATTTTTCCATAGAGTTTCCAGATAGCAAACAAGCATTAAAGCAATGAGTATTTGTTTAAGTATTTTCGGAAGAAGGTATATTGTTTTTTGGGAGTAGAATTTATAGTTTTTGGGAGAAAATTTTTTGCAGCAGACTCGACAAGTTGAATGAGTTCATTGGCGTTTGAAAACAGTTTTTATTAGTGAATTGTTTAACATATAGGCATGAAATATGATAAAATTTGTTGTGTTCTTTCTTTAATTGTTGCGTGGGTAATTTTAATTAATTGGGCTTTAATTAAAATTTTGTAAAATTGCTAATTCAGATCTTTCAATACCAAAGCTCGAAATGAATTACCAACAAAACAAACACCATACCTCAGATTGTTAGCGGAATCGATACCGTTAACAAGTGGCCATCTCGACGCCGCCTTGGAATGTGCAAAGCTATGAGAATTCCTCATATCACCGGCAAAGCAACACCTGTACTCGGCGGTCTCGCTTCCGAGTTATAGCCGAGTCAGAAGCTTACGATCAGAACTCCAATCCCCAACCCTAACCGATCGGAATTTAGAATTGATTGGGTAAAAAAAAATAACAAAACTAACAGAAGAGAGAATTAAGAATAATAGAATATGGCTGCCTAGTGGCTGCCTTTGTATCATTATCATCAAACGTCGCCCTTTTTGGAAGTTTACTTAGGAAGTTTTGACCCAAGTACTCAGACGTAAGAAAAGTTGCTCACTTGCTCTCTAGTCGGTGACTTCGAACACTCCAGCAGGCGCTGCCGGTGGAACGACAAAGTGAAGTTCATCGCCGATCTGCAGATCACCGTTTGCTACAAATTCACTTTGTAGCCTTCAGTGCAATGCGATGGTATCCCTCTCAGTGAAACTGCGTGAGTCTCTTGTTTGTAACTGTCTGCCTGTATAGGACACGTAAATCTTTGTGTTATTTGGATTTTTTCTTATTTTATCGTAAATCCAATTTTAATTTTTGGCTGTACACAACGCGGAAAGCATCACCAAATCTCACTTGATCTCGATTGTTACTCCTTGCGCCAAACTCGAGTTGTCTTCTCGCGTCAGTTTGACTGAGCACAACGTTTACGATTTTCAATCAGAATTTAAGCATTTTTGAGATGAAATTCAAAAGGAAATTACCTCTGATTCAGTTCGAATTCTTCAAAAGAGTCCAGCCAGTGACTTTGAACACTCCCACAGCTGCCGCCGGTGGTACAACAAAGTAAAGTTCATCGCCGATCTGTAGATCACGGTCTGCTACAAATTACTTCTACCCTATAGCCTTCAGATGGTATCCCTCTCTGTGAGGCAAACCATTCACATCTGTGTGAAACTGCACGAGCCTCTTCGACAAGTCAAACCTCCGTTTATGGCTTGTTTGTACTTGTCCCACATCGGCTGGGATTAGGTTGTAGTTCGTCTCTATCATCCCAAAGTTCTCTTTTACTTGTAAATTTGAACAACGTAAACCCACCCTCATATTATTTGGACTTCGATTGTTGCATCATGAACTCTCAATGAAAATATTTTTAAAAAGGATTTACTGCCAAAAACAATATTTTTAAGCTGTAATATGTTGTAGTGAAAGATACTTTTAGAGAAATTATGGAGAATCGATCCAAATTTCCTTGCCAACACATTAAAGGGGACTATAGAATTTTTTTGGTCTCCTTTTTTTTATTTAGGTTTGCTATATCGAATATTATGTCCCCTTGTAGCCATTGCTTTGCCAATGCACATATTGTGGTAAAGAAAATGTAACTTCTTTTAGCCTCAAATTATTAAATTTGTGAAAGCTTCTTTGCTGGATTTGTTGGAGACATATATTTGCCATTTATCTGAGAATCGTGAGTATTATTTTGCGCCTATGAACTCTTTTTGGGCCTTTCTTGCTCATATCGGTAATGTCTTATTCATACTAGAACCTACCCTTTGTCCAATACATGAACAGATTTTCTAGTTTCCATTCTTCCGTTAGTGAAAGCAAGAGAAAGAGAAAATCTCCATACATCCAATAGGCTTCTTCATCTTCTTATTATAATCCTTTATAGATTTTATAGTTTCTCCATCTTTTGTTTGTACGTAGGTTTGTGAAAATACTAGATAATTTTCGATTTAGGCACTTCTTTTTCGGCTTGAATTTGATATCAGACCTTTGCTTGTGGTTTAATTATTCTTTCTATCGTCTATCTTTTCTCATTGATAGAAGACCGGAAAATGTGGCTTCAAGCAATCAGAGTAAACGAAGAAAACTGACGCCCGAAAGTGAAAAACAATGAAGCGTTGCGACTGAAAATAAGCTGAAATTTGTAAAATCGTCTCCAAGTTCAAGTACAAACAGTCTCTGTCCAGTTTTTGGTATGCTGCTCGAGGACCCTCCTCTTGCCGAGATGTTTCTTTTTTTTTCATTTTTTTTATTTTATTGGTTTGGTCAATTTGCACCATGTTCTCTTCTGGCTTGTAATAATATAAGACTTTTATGATCCTTACATGCATTGTATTTCTCAATACTACATAATTTTCAATGCTGTAAGAAAATATTTCGTTTTCTGCAAAGTGCTAATGTTTGCATTTTGTAGTTATTTTCTCCTTGGAAAAGAAAAAATTCTTCTCTGTATTTATATTTGGTTGTCACGCAATAAGAATGAATATCCTTATGCAACCTTTGTTCTCTTGAGTAATGATGATAATTCGTGTAGTTAGTCAGAGTAAAGCTAATTCCTATCCTTCTTTCTTCTCCTATTGCCATTTTCTTGTTGTTTAAGATTTAGACTTGGTGGATTCTGATGAGTTTTTGGATACATAATTTCATAAATCAGATGTCTAAGGGAGTTCTGAATCCGAAGCATGACCAGATGATGTTCTTCTTAATTTTGGACTTGTGATTGTTAGTTGGCTTTCTGAATTTCTTCTTATACTTCTCCATGGAGGATTTATTTGCGGTGGCCTTGCCGATCGTCCTTTTGTCGTGCCTGTTAAGTCCAAAGCCACAAAATTTTGTTACTAATTAGCATAACAGAAGTTGTCCCTTCTTCAGTTTACCAACCATTTACACTATAGAATGCCTCTAGTTACTAAATTTTCACATCAGTTTGAGAAGCACAAGAAAAAGTAAAAAAAATTGAATCATCGATCTACAATACACGAGTTTCTGGTTTCCGTTGTTTTAGATAAATACTATTTCTCTTTGTGGGCGAATGTAACCCCCATACAATTTTTAAATCTAATCTAAGTACCACATATTCACATGTCAACTCTGACACACAGATGTTCAAATTATGATACGGGACCACACAGTCTTACATTTTAATCTATAACTGGTTAACAAAAATAATGGAGAAATTAACACCAGTGATAAATTATTTTTTGTTGTCTCAAGTTAATACACTATGAATATCCAAATGAAGAAATATGCAAGTTAAAAGAGCTAGGGAACAAACCAGGTTTGTTCCCTTTTACGTCTGAAAACTTCTTCAACAATGAGAGTTTCTTGTTCATACTATCAGGTGAAGCTTGAGATTTCCCTTCTGGTGCTGCTGGGAAAGTATCCTCAATTGTAGTTGTTGAGGGAAATATTCTTGATGAGAAAATCATCTGAAGTTCATACCCTCTTAAAACCGAGCACCCGAACAGGTTGGCTGAAATGACCAATCCGACCAGGACGGTATCTGTCCGACCAGGGACCTGTCCGACCAGGGACCCGTCCGACCAGGATCTGCCCGACCAGGGACCTGTCCGACCAGGGACCCGTCCGACCAGGATCTGTCCGACCAGGGACCCGTCCGACCAGGGACCCGTCCGACCAGGGACCCGTCCGACCAGGGACCCGTCCGACCAGGATCTGCCCGACCAGGGACCTGTCCGACCAGAGACCTGTCTGACCGGGACCTGTCCAACCAGGGACCTGTCCGACCAAGATCTGTCCGACTTACCCAAAGACCACCACGTGGCACCATCTCAACCCTCCGTTGGGCAATCCTCCTTCTCTGGAGATCGTGACACCTGTCGCTGGACACCTGGGTTACGGGCCAAACCGGTCCATACCCGGATCCAAGCTAAACTCTATAAATAGGAGCATCAACTCCACCACAAAGGTACGGGTATTTTCCCTCGCCTACTCTGCCTTTCCTTAGCTCTTCACGGTCAGAACACTAACTTGAGCGTCGGAGCGCCCTTGGCAGACACCAAACCGGTGTCCCCATACTCTGAGGCCTTCTCTCCTCTTGTAGATCCGACCAGACTAGGCCGAGCCGGCAGAACAGGGAACCCGACCACCGTGCGTCCCCGCACGCGGTGTTGTGCCGAAATCAGGCATCAACATTTTGGCGCTAGAAGGAGGGCCCCGCGCCTTTCCAGCAGCCTCAGCTCTTCCCCCCAGACATTCCCTGGACGACTGACCGAGACCCAAGGTCCAGGACGAAGAGTCCGACCGGGTCCAAGAAGGTTACGCCGACCACAGAGGCCAGGTCCGAGCTACGGTCGACCAGGTCCAGGACGAAGAGTCCATCCAGGCTACGACCGAGACCCAAGGTCTAGGACGAAGAGTCCGACCAGGTCCGAGAAGGTTACGCCGACCACAGAGGCCAGGTCTGAGCTACGGCCGACCAGGTCCAGGACGAAGAGTCCAACCAGGCTACGACCGAGACCCAAGGTCCAGGACGAAGAGTCCAACCAGGCTACGACCGAGACCCAAGGTCCAGGACGAAGAGTCCGACCAGGTCCGAGAAGGTTACGCCGACCACAGAGGCCAGGTCCGAGCTACGATCGACCAGGTCCAGGACAAAGAGTCCAACCAGGCTACGACCGAGACCCAAGGTCTAGGATGAAGAGTCCGACCAGGTCCGAGATGGTTACGCCGACCAGAGAGGCCAGGTCCGAGCTACGGCCGACCAGGTCTAGGACGAAGAGTCCATCCAGGCTACGACCGAGACCCAAGGTCCAGGACGAAGAGTCCGACTAGGTCCGAGATGGTTACGCCGACCAAAGAGGCCAGGTCCGAGCTACGGCCGACCAGGTCCAGGTCGAAGAGTCCATCCAGGCTACGACCGAGACCCAAGGTCCAGGACGAAGAGTCGGACCAGGTCTGAGAAGGTTACGCCGACCACAGAGGCCAGGTCCGAGCTACGGCCGACCAGGTCCAGGACGAAGAGTCCAACCAGGCTACGACCGAGACCCAAGGTCCAGGACGAAGAGTCCGACCAGGTCCGAGAAGGTTACGCCGACCAGAGAGGCCAGGTCCGAGCTACGGCCGACCAGGTCCAGGACGAAGAGTCCCGGCAGGATATGCTCACAAAAAATATTTCCCAACTACATCAAGACTTCGATGCTGATGACCTCCACCACCAAAGTCTTGGGGGGCTACTGTTGAGGGAAATCTTCTTGATGAGAAAATCATATGAAGTTCATACCCTCTTAAAACCGAGCACCCGAACAGGTTGGCTGAAATGACCAATCCGACCAGGACGGTATCTGTCCGACCAGGGACCCGTCCGACCAGGATCTGCCCGACCAGGGACCTGTCCGACTAGAGACCCGTCCGACCAGGATCTGCCCGACCAGGGACCTGTCCGACCAGGGACCCGTCCGACCAGGATCTGCCCGACCAGGGACCTGTCCGACCAGGGACCTGTCCGACCAGAGACCTGTCTGACCGGGACCTGTCCGACCAGGATCTGTCCGACTTACCCAAAGACCACCACGTGGCACCATCTCAACCCTCCGTTGGGCAATCCTCCTTCTCCGGAGATCGTGACACCTGTCACTGGACACTTGGGTTATGGGCCAAACCGGTCCATACCCGGATCCAAGCTAAACTCTATAAATAGGAGCATCAACTCCACCACAAAGGTACGGGCATTCTTCCCTCGCCTACTCTGCCTTTCCTTAGCTCTTCCCGGTCAGAACACTGACTTGAGCGTCGGAGCGCCCTTGACAGACACCAAACCAGTGTCCCCATACTCCGAGGCCTTCTCTCCTCTTATAGATCCGACCAGACTAGGCCGAGCCAGGCAGAACAAGGAACCCGACCACCGTGCGTCCCCGCACGCGGTGTTGTGCCGAAATCAGGCATCAACATTTTGGTGCTAGAAGGAGGGCCCCGCGCCTTTCCAGCAGCCTCAGCTCTTCCCCCCAGACATTCCCTGGACGACTGACCGAGACCCAAGGTCCAGGACGAAGAGTCCGACCAGGTCCGAGAAGGTTACGCCGACCACAGAGGCCAGGTCCGAGCTACGGCCGACCAGGTCCAGGACGAAGAGTCCATCCAGGCTACGACCGAGACCCAAGGTCTAGGACAAAGAGTCCGACCAGGTCCGAGAAGGTTACGCCGACCACAGAGGCCAGGTCTGAGCTATAGCCGACCAGGTCCAGGACGAAGAGTCCAACCAGGCTACGACCGAGACCCAAGGTCCAGGACGAAGAGTCCGACCGGGTCCGAGAAGGTTACGCCGACCACAGAGGCCAGGTCCGAGCTACGACCGAGACCCAAGGTCCAGGATGAAGAGTCCGACTAGGTCCGAGAAGGTTACGCCGACCACAGAGGCCAGGTCCGAGCTACGGCCGACCAGGTCCAAGACGAAGAGTCCATCCAGGCTACGACTGAGACCCAAGGTCTAGGATGAAGAGTCCGACCAGGTCCGAGATGATTACACCGACCAGAGAGGCCAGGTCCAAGCTACGGCCGACCAGGTCCAGGATGAAGAGTCCATCCAGGCTACGACCGAGACCCAAGGTCCAGGACGAAGAGTCCGACTAAGTCCGAGATGGTTACGCTGACCAGAGAGGCCAGGCCCGAGCTACGGCCGACCAGGTCCAGGATGAAGAGTCCATCCAGGCTACGACCGAGACCCAAGGTCCAGGACGAAGAGTCCGACCAGGTCCGAGAAGGTTACGCCGACCACAGAGGCCAGGTCTGAGCTACGGCCGACCAGGTCCAGGACGAAGAGTCCAACCAGGCTACGACCGAGACCCAAGGTCCAGGACGAAGAGTCCGACCAGGTCCGAGAAGGTTACGCCGACCATAGAGGCCAGGTCCGAGCTACGGCCGACCAGGTCCAGGACGAAGTGTCCAACCAGGCTACGACCGAGACCCAAGGTCCAGGACGAAGAGTTCGACCAGGTCTGAGAAGGTTACGCCGACCACAGAGGCCAGGTCCGAGCTACGGCCGACCAGGTCCAGGACGAAGAGTCCCGGCAGGATATGCTCACAAAAAATATTTCCCAACTACATCAAGACTTCGATGCTGATGACCTCCACCACCAAAGTCTTGGGGGGCTACTGTTGAGGGAAATCTTCTTGATGAGAAAATCATCTGAAGTTCATACCCTCTTAAAACCGAGCACCCGAACAGGTTGGCTGAAATGACCAATCCGACCAGGACGGTATCTGTCCGACCAGGGACCCGTCCGACCAGGATCTGCCCGACCAGGGACCTGTCCGACCAGGATCCGCCCGACCAGGATCTGAGGGACCCGTCCGACCAGGATCTGCCCGACCAGGGACCTGTCCGACCAGAGACCTGTCTGACCGGGACCTGTCCAACCAGGGACCTGTCCGACCAGGATCTGTCCGACTTACCCAAAGACCACCACGTGGCACCATCTCAACCCTTCGTTGGGCAATCCTCCTTCTCCGGAGATCGTGACACCTGTCGCTGGACACCTGGGTTACGGGCCAAACCGGTCCATACCCGGATCCAAGCTAAACTCTATAAATAGGAGCATCAACTCCACCACAAAGGTACGGGCATTTTCCCTCGCTTACTCTGCCTTTCCTTAGCTCTTCCCGATCAGAACACTGACTTGAGCGTTGGAGCGCCCTTGGCAGACACGAAACCGGTGTCCCCATACTCCGAGGCTTTCTCTCCTCTTGCAGATCCGACCAGACTAGGCCGAGCCGGGCAGAACAGGGAACCTGACCACCGTGCGTCCCCGCACGCGGTGTTGTGCCGAAATCAGGCATCAACAGTAGTCACATTTTCATCTCCACAGATTGAAGCCACATCACTGCCAGATTCTTCAGAGTTTTCTTTAAAGCTGGAGCTTGTTTTCTCCTTTTCCAAGATTCTATAAACAAACATCTGAAATGGAATTCGTGAAACTGATGGTGATTGATCAGAATTACCCCATTTCGGAAAGTTCTTCAAAAGACCTGACTCAATGTCACAATAATCTACCAATGGAACTGGTGGGTCTGGCTGAGTATTACAGTCGGGATTCATTGCTATGAACCTTTTTATGTATCGAAGAATCCTGCAGATGGATGAGAAGCTCGGCCGCTGATTCGGGTCGGAATGCCAACATTTCTTTGTCAAATTCGTTACATATTTTGGTGCCTGAAAAGGGAACAAAGGCCTCTCTCCTGCTCTTATATTTCTGCTCATTTTGTCCCCTTGGAGATGACCATCTTCAAAGGGAACTTTTCCTGTCAAAAGCTCGAAGCAAACCATCCCAAAACTGTGAACATCGGACTTTTCGGTGTACTTTGAGCTATCAGCAGTTCCTGTCTGTTCCTGCTCCTCCAAAACCTCAGGAGCATACCAAATAAGAGGTAGAGTCCCATTCTGGCTTGAAGAATTCTTTTGTGCAAAATTACGAACATAAGTTAAGCCAAAGCCCGAAACTTTCACTCGCAAGTGGCTTGTTTCTGTGGAAATACTATTCCCTCTTGCTCTAACAAGTATGTTAGAAGGACTCAAATCTCCATGGTAAATTTTCTTAGAGTGGAGATACTCCATTCCCCTGGCGATTTGAAGCATCAAATCAACCGCAACTGGAAGCGAAAAAGGAACTCGCTTTCGTGGACCACAAGTCTCTTTGATATAGTTGGAAAGGTCTTTGCTCATCAACTCCATAATGAGAAACCACTCTTTCTTTTCCTCATCAGCAAAGCCACAAAGGATGTTCACAATATTTGGATGGGAAAGAGACAAAAGTAAGGAAATCTCTGGCATTAGAGGTTCAGCATCGCCAAAGAAGTGTCTAGAAGCAAAGTTCTCACCCAACCAAAGAATCTCTTTATATTGTCTTCCACTCCCTAATCTTCTTCTCAATTGGTAGTCTTTTGATCCCATTAGAATTGAACTAGGCAGCAGCTTTCTATTAAAGGAATCTAACTCATCAAAACCTTGGAAGAGTTGATCAATCAGACGCTGCTCGTTCTTCGTCAATCCCACGACTTTCTTTTCCCGGATTTTGTTCACCAGATTCCACCTGTCTTCTCTCCAAACCGACTCTAGCCTATCACAGAATTCCTGACTTACCAAATACTGCCTCCCAAATTTCCACCGAAAAAGTATCCAATCTCTAAACTCTTTCTTGTATTTGCTCGAGTGCACACGCCCCTTCTTTTGCATCTCTTCCTGATCGGAACCAGCGATTTCTCTGGCACTTTCAATCGCTTCAATGACGATTGGGACACAAGAAAGCAAGTTATGGATGAGAAACTCAACACAGTCGGAGTTTTTATAGAGAGAAATGGCTTTTGCCCACCATTCTTTGCTCTCCATAGATTGTTTAATGTAGGCTTCTCCTTCTCTGAATGTTCCACACAGATCTCTCAATGGCTGCTCAAGAATTTTCCACTTGGTGTTCTTCTCTTTGAATCTCAGACTATTTCTCATTTCCTCGGCTATTGAATCATAGGCAGAAGTGAAAATATCATGTAAAAAAAGGCATTGTCTTCGATTGATTTGAATATCGTCACGGAATACTAATTAGGCCTTTATACTTCCTAACACCTCGCCGATCTGACGAAATTGCTCCATTTAAAAAAACTCAACAGAATATATCATATATATATATATATATATATATATATAAGAATTAGATGAGGACCCTTTAGAGAGAAAATAAATTTTTGCCGAAATTTTTAGCAATTCCGCAGAAAAATTGCAGAATTCGACATGCCCATTTAAGATTTCTTAACTATGATTGAGATGCGGATTTTCTCATGAAAATAACATCAGAATTTGGGTGGTTTCTGGATACCCAGTTGAATTCCCTTTGGAAAGTGGAAACCACAACCGGTACAAGAATTAACGTACGAGAATGGTGGAAACTTTTCTCGGGATTTTCTTTTTCTTTTTCCTGCCGAATTTTTTTTCCCTAGGTTGATGGGAAGCTTTGGGATACAGTTTTTATGTGACCCAACACTTGTCAATTGGTGTTGGTGAATTTTGGAAAGAGTTGGTTATGGTTCTAACTGATTTTTAATTTTTCTTGCGCGCCTTTTGCTTGTAACTGCAATGTTTTTGTTTTGTTTTATAGAATTATATGTGTTATATATATACTCGTAGTCGTACATTTTGTCAATATTAGCCTTTTTATAGGATTTTAGTGTTTGTATTTATCTCCAAATGTTAATCATTCATCCTTAATCTCTTAAGGATGGCATGACATGACATGACATGACGGTTAAAATTATTGGTTAAAACTATAAATATTATAGTATATGAGAGTTTTATACTATAGTAATTTTTTTTTGTAGCACATGAGAACTTTAAATTATTCTTAATTGAAAAGTTGGTTAGAACAACTTTGTCAAATAGGCTTTTTTTAAAAAAAATAACTTTTTTGAGAGTTTTATATTATAGTTTTTTTTTTTTTTTACTATAACACATATGAGCTTTACATTATTCTTAACTGAAAAGTTGGTTAAAACAATTTTGTCAAATTGGCTTTTAAAAAAAAAGATAACTTTTTAGGATAAAAGTGAAAGAAACACTAGAATTTATATTATTCTTAACTGAAAAGTTGGTTAAAACAATTTTGTCAAATTGGCTTTTAAAAAAAAAGATAGCTTTTTAGGATAAAAGTGAAAGAAACACTTGAATTTATTTTAAGCTGGAAATTTAAGCAGTTGTTTAGTAAAACAACAGGTGGTTTACATTTCTAGTTCTTGTTTCAGCTCTGGAGCAAGATGTCCTTCGTCTCCTTTCTAGTTTACTTGAGCGACGTATCATCTAATGACCAGGGAAAAAGACGTTAAACATAAAGGAGCTGTCGTTTCGCTTTCCTACAAAACGACAGAGGTTAATGTCAGGGAGGAGAAAAAACGATGTGTCGTGTCATGCTGGCCATAATTACGTGGCACTAGCTTCTCCGAGAGAAAACGATATGAAATAACGTCATATCTATTTCATAAGCCTTGTAACACTATACCTTTAAACTTTAAAATGAAATATTTGTTTCCCTAAACTTCAAAACATAATATTTGTTTCTCTTGATTCATAAAATATTGATAAAAAATCATCTTAAATTATGATGTTGAGCATAAAAGACACAATATTATACAAATAATTGAATTATTAAACAGTTTAGTAAACTATTAGATTGTTAGCTTACCCTGCTATAGCCACATAAAAGTGAAAGAAGAAATTATTTACTTTAAAAATATTTTTAAGATTTTTTTGTTTATGTTTTTAACAATTAAAAATTTTAAATTATATCAATTTTTTAAATTAAAATTAGCTTTAGACATGATAGAATTATCAAAATACTCCTATATTATGTACGAAATCTTAATTATGTACCAGGTTTTATTAAAAATACTGACCAAAGAAATGTTTTTGTTAATATCTTATAGTTTGGGAGAATGTATTTTACATTTTAAAATTCAAGAGATACACTGTTACAAGGGTAATAGTTGAGGATGAAGTTTTGTCATTAATCCTTTCATTTAAAATGAAGTGTTGTACGTCTTATGTATAAGACTAAAACGACATGTAGTCTCACTTTTCTTCCCAAACTACATATCGTTTATGTTCCAGAAAACACAACGAAGCTCATGTCGTTTTTCCAGACAAATGTTGCTAACAAGTACTCGTAGTCTTCTTTTTCATTCTAGTTACAAAACTACATGCCGTGTCTCAGTAAAACGACATGTGCTTTCTAAGAAGAACAATTGATTTAGGTGAAAACATTTCTCAAGTACGAGGGAAACAACATTTATAGTACAGGTTTCTGTTTCGGTTTCAGGCATCAAATATAATCCATATGTGATGTCCTTCCGGAGAGACCCACATGAACTATAAAAGGCTGTACCTTTTCTGCAAAACTATCGCCCGTTTAGCTATGACCGCACAAAATGTCGTTTTATACCTGACATGTCAACTACAGGATTCATGGAACGACATGTCGTATTTAGCTGAGAACGCAGCCAAAGAAGCATCTAAACGTACGAGTTGGTAGCTAGATAATAAAACATGTTGAATAAGAAATCAGAAACAATGAAATAACACTCCACCTGATTCATACTTACGTAAAGCAATTAATTTAAGTCTAATCCATTACGCGAGTGGGGTCCCTAATATACAGTTTCCTTTTGGTGAGCCTCGTGAAAAATGCGAGTGCTAATTATTCCGACCAAAACCTATTAAAACTATTAGTTAAAACTATAAACCTCATAGCATATAAGTGTTTTATATTATAGCAATTTTTTTCTTTTTAATATAGCATACGAAAGCTTTACATTATTTCTAATTAAAAGGTTGGCTAGAATCAATTTTATCAAACAAGCTAACTTGTTTGACAGGACTCAAATATTTAAAAAAGTATAAAATCCGAATTTTAAAAGTTTGCCCCCTCTAGTTAGACTTTTCTTCGTATATTTAAAAAAAATATTCCTTATTTTGTCGGTGGTCATTGGGAGGATAATTTCCATGCGTATCATAGAGGCTATGGACAACGAAAAACAAAATAGTAACAAGAAAGTAATTGAGGTTCTATGTATTATCATGATATAAAACTGCTTTTTCCTTTTCTTTTTTCTTGTTTGCTACCACTTTAGATTAGCCTGTCCTTCAAGAAAGTCATTGAAGAAAAGCAACGTGAATATGGCCAACTTGAAGGCATATGTTTTTATTTGGCACAGCACAGACATGTGTGGATGAAAGTGAGCCCCATGTTCACTGTTATTCATGGAGGCTGTGGAGGAGAATGTTTTGGGAGTCATGGCTTAGGTTGTGGTAAGGGCTAATAACAAGGTTGATTTAATTTGGTGGGATATTGCAATTATTGGTGATAATTTACTGACTTTTGTAATAATGTGAAACTTTAGGTACTTCTTGAGTGTGTGTGTGTATATATATATATTTAAGAAATAGTAATTGCATTCCAAATAAGAGAAGTACAAATAATAAAGGATTAATTACAAATTTTTTTTAAATTATAGCCTTTCTAACACTTTGTTTCCCAAACTTCAAAACGTAATATCCATTCCCTTGAAGTATGAAGTGTTAACAAAAATGGTTATTCTGTTAGAATTTTAACGAAAAATCGACAAATAATTATAAAGTTAAGGGTATTTTAGTAATTTTGGTTATAAAAAACCATAAATATTAAAACTATAATAAAAATAGATTAAAAAATAATTAAAATCATTATAGTATTGATGAGACTTTAAAAATACACATTTCTTATGGCTAATTATTATCATTTTGCATCAACATTTCTCATTAAATCTGTTAGTTATAGCATTTGTGTGTTAATTAGTATTTTAGCGTGTTTATGTGAAAATATGTTTAAAAATATGTTTTTACTGTGTTTTTATATTTAACAATATTTTTAGTAATTTCTAGCATCATTTTTGTGTGTTTTATAATTGTTTATTTTGTATATAATTAAAACCGTAAAAATATTATGTGATTTTATTTTGAGTCTTAGAATGTCTGTAAATAAGTTTTGAGTTTGTAAATATGTTTTATAATATTTCTAGTAATTTCTATAAAATACTCTCGAGTTTTAAATAATATATGTGTTAAGGTTTATTAATTTTAGAAGTTTTTATTTATTTTTAGTAATTTTTGTGTGTTTTATTGTCAAATAAATATTTTTAAATTATTGTAAAAATTGTGTTTATAAAATAATTAATTTTAATTTGTTTATTTTATTTTAGATTTGAAATATGCAAGAAAAACAAAAAGAAACAGCGTAAAAAGGGACCTCAAATGCTCAAGAAAATAAAAATCCAAACAAGACATGTGGCGTGCTCGTAGCCGTCTGATCGCACCCCTAATCCAATCCCAGCCGTCGACATGTCCTCCTTCCCTAGCGGAATTCGATGCATCCATTTCACATGCATCTGTGCCTATTAGCCTTTAGATCTGCGTATTGAAGACCACCATCTAATGGTCCATGTGCGCCCTTCCAACACTAAAACGAGTCAAAGTCTGTGCATCTGACAATCCTGGGCTATGATCCACGCGAATTTGGTGCACTGCACCACAATAGATTACACAGTAAATTCTAGATACTAGAAGCAGCTTTAGGCATGAAAGAAAGAAGAAAAAAATCTAAAAATTGGATCTAAATCTGATTCAAGGGCAGCAACAAAATTAATTCAAAAAAAATCTTAAATCACTCATTTCACAATCTTACTCATTTTGCATCAAAATTATCCTAATAAAATAATTAAAAATAAATAAAAATATAAAAATCATGTAAATAATAGATTTCCCTCTACTATAAATACCTCATTCTATGTATTGTAATTCACACATTTCTCCATTATTTGGAAATGGTTCTCTTATTTTCTCTCTTCTTAGGTTAGTTTTCTTCTTAATTCTAGTTTTATGTTTTTTTAAATACTTCTAGTTTTTATATTGCAAAATAATTATGCTTAGCAAAATTATGTATGTTTTTACTTTCAATATCTTTCTAAAATTCCTTTTTGCTGATGAGAGATAGGAAATTCTAGCAAAATTAAGGTAAATATTTTTAGTTTTTTAATGTTTTCTAAGTTGTTATAATGTCAAAATCAATTTTAGAAAACTTATGATTTTTATGTTAACTTAGCTAAAACTTTTACAAAATTAAGTTTTGAATTATTGTAGACATATGCTGACACGGTTAATACTTAGGAACACTTTGATTATTCGTAGATAGGAAATGGCACTGTAAATACTTAACTGTCAATTTTTTTTTTGTAATTTTAGTTAGTGTGACACCCGTTATTCTTCTAACGGGTATTGAGGTAATTAAATTAATTTTTAATGTATAAAAAAAAATTGCTTCATTTAAATTTATTTTATAATATTTATTTTTATCTATTTTTAAATTTTCTAAAATTCTCCTATATTTATTTAGTATGATTACTAAAAAGCCTTAGAACTTCTAATAAATCTCAAAAATGTCATATTGGCATTATGTGTGTTAAAGTCTTTAGATGAGACATAAGGATATCTTTTCCAACTACTCTTGACCCTCATTTTCTTTATTTCCTCCATGACATGCTTCAACATGTCTCCTCTATAATTGTTTCTATCACTTCTCTTCAAAGACTTCATCTTTTCTTCCTTTCTCTTCCACGGTTCCCACACTCTTCTTCTCATTTCTTTGCTGAAGCAAAATACTTAGAGAACTTCTTCAAGGCAGCCATAAAAATCAGCCACCATCACCTCCATTTGAGCAAGAATTTCAGTCATACCGAAGTAAAGGAACCTGTTTTGAAGCCATTTCAAGCTTCCAACTAACCATAATCCGAGGTTAGAATCTTATGAACAAATTTAGTCTTTCATTTATAAATTTTCTTTTATACTAAAGGATTATTCAAATTTGCGTTCTTAAACCTAAGTATATGTTTGTTGCTATTTTGGAGCATATGTATGAAGTCTAAGTGTATATGCCCTAGACAGAAAATTTATATTGTTAAACTTTGTAATACCTCTATGGGCAGTGGTTATTTCTTGAAATTCTAAGATTAAATTAAAATGAATTTTATAAATTGGTTTGCATATTTGAAAAGTAGCATCCTAGGCTTTCTAACGAGCTATCATAAACCTAAATCGGAGTTGTATTTTATTTTCTAAGAATTATTCAATTTTTGTATTGGAAACTAGTAAATCTACCAGTTTGTTATGGTATACCAGCTGCTAACCTGAACCAAGAACCCATCTTTGCTCACCACCTAATTCTTTAATGTCTTGCAACCTTTCCAATATTATCCTAAGTGATTGATGAATCTTATTAGGGACTAAAACATATAGATTACTTGTTCACATTTTATATTGTGTTAAGACAAAAATTGTTTACTGTGGTATTCAAAAGAGATTTATATAAAAGCTTTAATGGCATACTAGTAAGATAGGTTTACACATGATTTATTTATGAATGTAGTTGTATGTTGTGCTTTAGTTTTAATTGTCCTTATGCACGCCTTAGGATCAAGGGAGTATGGAGCTAACGTTAATTGATTCCAGGATTAAGAGACTGTTGATAAGCTTAAAAGGTAGGGATTCTATTACTCATCTTTTGTGAGGTTTTGGTAAATTAAATTTGATTGTTTTATATTGTAAAATATGTATATTGTATAGCGATAAATATAATGATTTGACATATGTTATAAATTGAGAAGCATGGTTAGGAAATTGACTCTATAAATATAAATTGAATACAAAGGAATAGTGAGATGTAAAAAGGGCGACGGTTACGTCCTTGGGCACGAATACCCTAAAAGGAAAAATAGGGGGAAGGTGATGACGCTTCCTTGGGTTGAAAGTCCCAGAACACACTGTACAGGAATCGATTTGGTGAGGACTCGGGGCTTGATGTCCCCTCACCGGAACACCCTTGGAATGTTTATAGGGTGATCAAGTGCGCCCATTTGAGTTTCGATGAGTTGAGTGATACTCAATTTAACATGGATACCTAGGAACAAAGATGATTGGTAATATTTGTATAAATGTGTAATTATGACACTTGGTAATGATTAACTACGGTATCCATAAGATGTGATCATAATAAACCTCATAATCTGGAATATGATGTGACTTACTAACCATGCAGGTTTTAATGTGGTAATGATAAAAACCTAAAGGTGAGTAATAGCTTTCTCTACTGAGCATAGTGTTGCTCATTCCCTTATGTTTATATCTTTTCAGGACTCACTAAGTGTGAGGTGGCTACGAGAAATATAGTTGAGGAAGTGAGGTAGCTATATTACATTGGGACTGCTTCAATCGTTGAGAATGTTCTTCATGATAATGTAAGCATCAATTGTTACTTTCTGTGACTGTATTACAATGTGTTGAGGGTTAAAATGATGATGACAACAGTTTATATTATTAAATTTAAGGTGCTACATTAAAACTGTGGTTTATTTATCGTTTATATTTTTATTTTTGAGTTGAGAGTTTTCATTTAAGTCCCGGGCAAATTTTATTTTTAAGGTTTTACTTTTATTATTTATTTTTATTTTATCTCATTAAAAACTGTTAACCCCCATATAGGGGCGTTACAGAATTTTTGGTATCAGAGCCTAGGTTCGGTTAACCTAGGGAGTGTAGCACCACTTTAAAAAAATATATTTTTGAGATGGTTTTGAAGCTGAATTTTTATTGTCATCATCAAAATGAACCTTCACATTGATTTATACAGTCTAGAAGGATGTAACATGGAAAGGCCATAGAATGAAAATATCAATAGTTATATGAGTACAATAATTATATAGAAGGAAAGTATTAATAGTTATAAGGGAATGATAATTATATGGAATGAGTTTATAAGTAGAATGCTTACGAGAGATTCGTATAATATTTGGATCTATAAGCATATCTAATTCGTATAAACGATGAGAAATTCGTATAGATACGAGGATTTAAAAGCCTTTTGTCTCGTGAAAAACAATAAGAAATATAAGGCTTGATTTATTGATTTTAAAGTTTGACATAGATATGCCAAATTTTTCGTAATTGATTCAAACCTAAGTAATGATTATGTGTGGATTCGATGGAGCACATAAGTGTCAATGTCTTTTCTTAAAAGTTCTATATATTTGAGGAATATGATATAAGTTGGGAATCATGGTATTGAATCTTGAGAGAGATAAATGTTAGACTTTTGGTCTGTTGAGACTGTGTAAAGTCTAGAATGCATGAATCTCAAAATTGGAATATTTCGTTACGTACATTGTATTTAAGTGTATCAGTGAATCTTTTGGTTACCTAAGGTTTTGTTATATGAGGAAATTATATATTGTATGAGTAGAATTGTGGGGATTATAGATGTTCTTAAGTAGTAACATCAAGTGTCTTTGTTCATTGATATGGTCTACGTTGAAAGACGTAAATCGTATTGATTTCAAGGTTAGTCGCATTCTAAACCCTTGGTAGTAATGATGATGAATCCATTGATAGATGTTGAGTATTAGGAATAACATATGGGTGTATGCATTGTTCAATAAGGTTTTGATGAAAACAAAATTATTTGAGTTGCTGGAAGATTATGTTGTTATGAAATGATTTTAAATATCATTCAGGAAGATCCTTGTTGTCGTTAAATTAGATTTGTTGTTCATAGTTAACTTTATCTATAGTGGGCTTTAAATTGGGTTTAAGATTTATACAAATTGGTTTTCAATTTTATGTTTGTTATTTAACTCGTTCTAAATGTGTTAAGGCCCGAAACAACCTGACCATTTTCAACTAAGAACATTTGGGCCTAGTTTAAATCCTAAATCAGTTTGATTCATACTGTCTCTCCCACGTGGTCTCTATACGTGTCATATACAGTGGTTTAATTAATGTTTACAAATACGTTTACTGTGCATAGGAGCTTATTTCTCCGAGTTCACTTTTTCTCTCTTAATTTGTTATTTTCTCTCTAAATCGCAAATCCTCTTCTTTTTCATTAAAAATTCTTCTTTTTCTCTAAAAGAAGAAGGAATTCTAGGATTCTGCAATTTACTATCTTAATTTTTCCTTTCTATTTACTCTTCTTTCATCTCATCATGGACCCAAAGTACCAACACCTAAGAAAGTATTTCCCATCACTCTCCCAAAAGATTCTCAGAAAGAAATACAAGGCTAGAATTACTCGGTTGTGGATTCTTATGCGTTTTGGTATCCCTTGTGATGTGAGAATGTTGATAGAGGGGAAAATCCGTCCGAGTGACTTTAGTCAAGATGTCGGTTTACCAGGAACAGGTACCAGTCGTAGTGCAATGAAAAGAAGAGCTCGTGCCATCGTGGTCACTTGTAACAAATGTGGAAGACAAAATTGTAACGGTAAATATACTTCACCTGGTTATATGTCTACGAATAGAGAGGATAAAATAAGGTTTTGTAGGGATGGACTTTCAAAGGAGAACTTGGATAGCATCCATCCTCCTCTCCACGGTCACCCTAGTGGATATGTTCAAGGAGCTATTTTTAAACTCTGGCCTAAATTTTATACAGAAAGACAACGCCTCAGGAATATGGTATTTCTAGATCCTGTTTGCCAAGCCATAAGAAAACTGGATGGGAAATAAGTCATCGCTCTATAAAGGTTATTTAGTCTTTACTTATTTGAAGCAGTTTTAGCTGATGTTCAACAGTTTGTGTTTTTCTTTTACTCAGAATATTTGCTTTTGTGTTTGAAATAATTGTGACTATTAGATTGATACAGTAAGTGTTAATATCTTATTAATTTATGATTTTCTTAAATATATATATAATAAAATATATTATCTTATCAGACACGTTACATACGGTACAGTAATATGTTTGAATTTTGAAAAGCTTATCCAGATATTTCAAGATTTGTGTCTCAAATTTCAAAAGTTCTACAGTATTTATCGTTTATATTAAATTTCTAGACTTGGTGTATATTTGTCAAAAAGTCTACAGTTGTGTCATGAGGGTCTTTTGTCGAATTGTTCTCAATTGTCAAAAGTTATACAATTAGAGTCTAATCTTTTTCAAAAAGTGAATCAGATTTTCTGTAAACTATCAATCACCTTATCTTACTTTCTTATCCGCACAAGATTTTGTTTAAATCTTTGGATTACCTTTTCATTACCTACTCGTCTATCTCTTTAGCCCTTTTTGTATATTTCTCATCTTTAAAATCTCATGTAGAACCCGAAGTCTAAGTGGAGCAGACATTAAGCAACCACTTCTATAAACCAAATATGTCTACCTCCCAGTCCACGAAGAAAATAAAGAATGTCTGTGTCTTTTGTGGTTCCAGCTTTGGAAAAGATAAAGCTTATTTAGAAGCTGCAAATCACTTAGGACAAGTCCTAGCACACAAGAAGATTAACATAATCTATGGGGGTGGTAGTATAAAAATGATGGTAAATATGGCACTAGCAGCTAGGTCTAGCGACGCTACTGATGTAAGAATTTGGCCTCATATTCCAGTTGAAGGAAACCTTTGTAAGGAAGCCATAGGTAATGGAGAAGGAGTCAGGAGTATCCCTAAAAATTTTAAAGACATAATCTATAATTCTGATGCTTTTATAGCATTACCTGGTGGTCTAGGTACTCTTGAGGAAATATTTATAGTTGCTTGTGGGCAATTATTGGGCTTTTATTCCAAACCTTTGGGACTGCTGAACGTAAAGGGTTTTTATGACGGTCTTTTGAAATTTCTAGATTACGCTGTGGAAGAAAACATCACTACAGAATCGGAGAGACAAATCTTTGTCACTGCTTCAACAGCTGAGGAATTGATAGATAAAATGCAAATCATACATCCAGAATCTGACACTGCAACATCCAAGCTTGAATGGGAAAGGGAAAGCCGGGAGCGGCCAATTGATTTGAATCTCCATCTGTAATCTTTTTGTTTTATCTTTGGCATGTAGGCATGTGTGTCCGTATTTCGTGTGTTACGAATAACCGTTTGCCTTGTATTATGTGTTTTTTGCGGTACGTCGTTGTTAAATCTTTTAGATTCATTGAGCCTAATGCCGGGATGGCTGGATACGGAGTACTTGATGCTCTCGAAACGCATCCTTCTTAAGGTCCGATCTTTTGTTTATCGATGTTTTTGTATCCTCTAAGCATGCATGATATGGATAGCTGGTATACGGAGTGCCTTATACTCTCGAAACGTATCCGTATTATGTTTGTAATGTGTAATATTCTGTTAATATTATGTGGAAGTACCAGAGTCAGTTATGGGGATATTCCATATGAAATATGAGTATATTATTTGGGTTGAATGTTTGTGTCATGAGGATAGCTGTTTAATGAAAAATATGTCGGGTTTGTCTGCAACTCTGAGATTCTGTTTAATATCTCTATGAGTAAGCTTAATGTATGGTTTTGAATAGAAGTGTTTGTGATATATGTTTTATGATTATGTTTTAGTTTATTAGTTGAGGTATGAAATCAAATATATTTGACTTTTCCTTACTCAAAAAGGAAAAGGAACCTAAAGATGAAGTATATAAAATTTCTCTAGCAATCTCCTTAAATGTGATTGTAAATCACAGTCCATGGACAATGAAGGACTGGAATCATGGTATGGTCAATATGTAGGCCTGATCAGATTCTTAGACTATTATACGGTGTTATAAGTTGAAACTTGTCAGAAATACTCTCATTGAGGGATTTAGGAGTAAGATTTATTATGCAAGTAAATAAGTGGAGATACGATAACTTAAATTTGGAGGACAAACAACATTAACGGTTTAGACTCAGAATTGGAATCATAGTGGAATCATAATTTTTACTAGTATTGCTAGAATTGAAATTTCGAGGACGAAATTTCTTTAAGGGGGGTAGAGCTGTGACACCCGTTATTCTTCTAACGGGTATTGAGGTAATTAAATTAATTTTTAATGTATAAAAAAAAAATTGCTTCATTTAAATTTATTTTATAATATTTATTTTTATCTATTTTTAAATTTTCTAAAATTCTCCTATATTTATTTAGTATGATTACTAAAAAGCCTTAGAACTTCTAATAAATCTCAAAAATGTCATATTGGCATTATGTGTGTTAAAGTCTTTAGATGAGACATAAGGATATCTTTTCCAACTACTCTTGACCCTCATTTTCTTTATTTCCTCCATGACATGCTTCAACATGTCTCCTCTATAATTGTTTCTATCACTTCTCTTCAAAGACTTCATCTTTTCTTCCTTTCTCTTCCACGGTTCCCACACTCTTCTTCTCATTTCTTTGCTGAAGCAAAATACTTAGAGAACTTCTTCAAGGCAGCCATAAAAATCAGCCACCATCACCTCCATTTGAGCAAGAATTTCAGTCATACCGAAGTAAAGGAACCTGTTTTGAAGCCATTTCAAGCTTCCAACTAACCATAATCCGAGGTTAGAATCTTATGAACAAATTTAGTCTTTCATTTATAAATTTTCTTTTATACTAAAGGATTATTCAAATTTGCGTTCTTAAACCTAAGTATATGTTTGTTGCTATTTTGGAGCATATGTATGAAGTCTAAGTGTATATGCCCTAGACAGAAAATTTATATTGTTAAACTTTGTAATACCTCTATGGGCAGTGGTTATTTCTTGAAATTCTAAGATTAAATTAAAATGAATTTTATAAATTGGTTTGCATATTTGAAAAGTAGCATCCTAGGCTTTCTAACGAGCTATCATAAACCTAAATCGGAGTTGTATTTTATTTTCTAAGAATTATTCAATTTTTGTATTGGAAACTAGTAAATCTACCAGTTTGTTATGGTATACCAGCTGCTAACCTGAACCAAGAACCCATCTTTGCTCACCACCTAATTCTTTAATGTCTTGCAACCTTTCCAATATTATCCTAAGTGATTGATGAATCTTATTAGGGACTAAAACATATAGATTACTTGTTCACATTTTATATTGTGTTAAGACAAAAATTGTTTACTGTGGTATTCAAAAGAGATTTATATAAAAGCTTTAATGGCATACTAGTAAGATAGGTTTACACATGATTTATTTATGAATGTAGTTGTATGTTGTGCTTTAGTTTTAATTGTCCTTATGCACGCCTTAGGATCAAGGGAGTATGGAGCTAACGTTAATTGATTCCAGGATTAAGAGACTGTTGATAAGCTTAAAAGGTAGGGATTCTATTACTCATCTTTTGTGAGGTTTTGGTAAATTAAATTTGATTGTTTTATATTGTAAAATATGTATATTGTATAGCGATAAATATAATGATTTGACATATGTTATAAATTGAGAAGCATGGTTAGGAAATTGACTCTATAAATATAAATTGAATACAAAGGAATAGTGAGATGTAAAAAGGGCGACGGTTACGTCCTTGGGCACGAATACCCTAAAAGGAAAAATAGGGGGAAGGTGATGACGCTTCCTTGGGTTGAAAGTCCCAGAACACACTGTACAGGAATCGATTTGGTGAGGACTCGGGGCTTGATGTCCCCTCACCGGAACACCCTTGGAATGTTTATAGGGTGATCAAGTGCGCCCATTTGAGTTTCGATGAGTTGAGTGATACTCAATTTAACATGGATACCTAGGAACAAAGATGATTGGTAATATTTGTATAAATGTGTAATTATGACACTTGGTAATGATTAACTACGGTATCCATAAGATGTGATCATAATAAACCTCATAATCTGGAATATGATGTGACTTACTAACCATGCAGGTTTTAATGTGGTAATGATAAAAACCTAAAGGTGAGTAATAGCTTTCTCTACTGAGCATAGTGTTGCTCATTCCCTTATGTTTATATCTTTTCAGGACTCACTAAGTGTGAGGTGGCTACGAGAAATATAGTTGAGGAAGTGAGGTAGCTATATTACATTGGGACTGCTTCAATCGTTGAGAATGTTCTTCATGATAATGTAAGCATCAATTGTTACTTTCTGTGACTGTATTACAATGTGTTGAGGGTTAAAATGATGATGACAACAGTTTATATTATTAAATTTAAGGTGCTACATTAAAACTGTGGTTTATTTATCGTTTATATTTTTATTTTTGAGTTGAGAGTTTTCATTTAAGTCCCGGGCAAATTTTATTTTTAAGGTTTTACTTTTATTATTTATTTTTATTTTATCTCATTAAAAACTGTTAACCCCCATATAGGGGCGTTACAGTTAGTTAATTTTGAAATCATACATATTTGTTAAAAATGAGTTTTTGACGCATTATAGACATGAATTGACGCATTAAATGCTTAGTAACTTTTGATCTATGTAGACAAAAGATGACATATTGTATATTTAAACCATTTTAATAAATAATTTTAGAACAACTAAAACATATATAAGTTAATTGCCAGAATAGAACATTTAATCCTCAACGATAATTATTGTTTCTTCCAAGTTAAATTGCGCTTATTGTTAAATTTTCGTCTTCTATTTAATTGCACTTATTGAAATTCTATTTAACCTTCCAATTTAAGTCACGTTTCTTGCTGTTAAAAAACTAAAACAAAAAATCTAAAAACAGAAAAAGTAAAAAAAATGTAAATATAAATAAATTATAAATAGTTAACTTTAATCCTCAAATTTTTCAATTAAAAATAATATAAATGATATATATGACCTTTGCAATATCATTTCCTTATGGGATCGACATCGAATCCATCGAGTTTTATTACTTGGACAACTTTATACTTGAGATTATATCGGACTTACACTTGTAGACCCGAACAAGTATTGGAATCCTTCTTTTTTGATATACCAAAATTTTATTCCAAATTTTATTTTTTAAACCCAAAAAGTATTTTAAAATTTTAAAAGTTATATATATTAGTGAAATGAAAAAAGAATGTAACATAAATATATTCAACATAACAAAAAATATGACATAAAATTTTCAAAGAGAAAAAGCTCTTACAGTATTAATAAAACTTCTTTTATATTTTTGAAAGTTTTATCAGTATTTATACCTTTTAAAATTTCAAAATACTTTTTGAGTGTAAAAAAAAATTAATAAAATTTTAAATAAAATTTTGATATATTAAAAAAAGGGATCTGAATAGTAGTATATTTTTAATTATTTTTTATTTTTAATCATCAATAAAGACTATTTTAATTACAACTATAATTTTTTGTTGTTTTTATAACTAGAATTACTAAAATATCCCTAATTTTAAAATTATTTGTCAATTTGCTGCTAAAATTCTAACAGAATAACTATTTTTGTTAACAGTTTATACATTAAGGAGAGTAAAGGTTATGTTTTGAAGTTCGGGGGTTAAAGTATTATAAAGGCTAGCTCGGGGAAAATTTTTATAATTAATCCAATAATAAATTAGATACGAAAGACCACAATACATTAAGTTATTCAATTCTGATTACGGATTAGAACTACCAGTAGATTCAATTAATAACATGTGTATCAAATTTCAATGAGAGAAATGTAACTGTTACATTTGCCAGCCAACGGTTTCATTTTGAAACCAATTTAATTTCTATAACAGCTTTACATAAATGGTCTCACATTATGTTTTCATTAAACCATATTAATTTGGTAACTGAATATTCTTGTTATTTATTTCCTTGATGGGAGGAAATGAGCAGAGAAGAGAAAACCAGAAAAGTTTTTCACGTTCAGATTTTTTGTGAAACAAAAACTTAGGTCCCCAAGTCCGAAAATTCTCTGAAGTACCAACACCATCAATTGAGCTTTTTGGAGGACTTGGAAGCTCTCAAGTGCAGGCAGTCACGGTACACCGTCGGACTTCTCAGGTGCAATGGCCGGAGGTAACAAAATGTTTTTCACGCTTCCGTTTTCGTTTATTCGATTTTAATATGTATATAGTTTTGCATGTTAGAATCGTTTCAGTTTATGTTTTACATTTGACATCAGAGCCGTAAACTACCTCTGCCTTGGGTGCGAACTGTAGAGTTTGTTTAAAAAAAAAAATTTCCGTGTTTTGAACGCACGGGTTGAAATTTTTTTTTTATTTTTGGGTTTTATTTTTTAACGTTTCTTAATTGAAACTAAGATTATAAATCATTTAGACATTAGATTTCTATGAATTCTGTAATTTGAAACGTCAAAATTGGTGTCCGGATGGTGAAAAACAAGCCAGGTCTGAAACGGGTCAAAACCAGGTTGAAACCGGGTCGTTCGGGTGAAGAAGACCCGGATTCAAGGTTGAAGACGAGAAAAACGACATGTTGTTTCAGGCGTTGAGGGGCTCGTTTCAACGTTAAAAAACGACAAGTCGTTTTGGACATTAATGACCAAAACGAAATGTCGTTTGGTATGTTGACTAGCTGCCCTCTTAGTAAACGACGTGTCGTTTACGCCCGGCGGGGGGGGGGGGGGCTCTCCAAACGACGCCGTTTTTAAATATGCAGAAAATAAAAAAAAAAACCCAAAAATTAAAAAAAAATTGATTTTTTCCAGATTTCATAAAATGATATTTTTGGCAAAATTTTCATAAAATTTTCAGTTTTTATAATTTTTATGAAATTTTTCATATTATGGAATAATTTATGAAAAATTCATAATTTTGAATATTCATAATTTTTGGTATTTGTTATGAATATTATACAGTAATTGTGTGGATATAATTTTGTAAATTTATGTGCATATAGTGTTCATTATGTATAATTTGTGATTTAAAATTATGCATGCAATATTAAGTTAAATAATTTAGTACATTTAATTTTGTGCAATAATGTGCTAAATTACATTTTTGAATGTATAATTTTAATATATACATAATGAAAATTAGTACAGAAATTATGGTTCTTTGTTCATATTTATTTATTGCTTAAGGTAAATGCAATTTATTTTATGAGCAAAAATTTAAGAATAAATGTCTTGTGATATATGTGATTTAAAATTAGCCATAGCATCTTTAATTATGTAAAAAATTATGTTAGATGTTTAAATCACATATGATAAAAAGACATTAAATTGTGATTAATCATATATAATATGATAAATTTTATCCCACAGGAATTTTTATTGTATTTAATATGATTAGTTAGGATGATGTATCAAATTATTTTTCTTAATTTACCCACAAGAATTAAGAAAATGGCATATAATTTGATAGCGTTATCATAAGGATATATGAATATGTTTGAGTTAAAAATTTAGCCCACATGTAATTTTTATGTCATTTGATTCATATTTTAATGCATGATTTATATTGGTAAACATGTCATAAAGTATTGTAGCCTCAATTTAGTAACATAAGCATGTATGTTTTATTATGCAGCTATGCAAACTGTGAGTTACTCTGATTTCCAATGTGACATTCCCGAACTTAAGGGAGACAACTATAAGGTGTGGAAGGAGAGAATTCTTCTTCATTTAGGTGTCATGGACATTGACTTGGCTATCCGTAAGGATGAACCACCTGCCATTACGGAGACCAGCTAGCCAGATGACGTGGACCGTTATGAAAAGTGGGAGCGATCCAATCGCCTCTGCGTAATGTTCATAAAGACGAAGATCTCGGCAGGCATATGTGGTTCATTGAAGCAATATGACAAAGTGCGAGCTCTGATGAAGGCAATTGATGAGCAGTTTGCTATATCAGACAAAGCCTTGGCTAGCACCTTGATATTGAAATTTTCATCCATGAAGCTTATTGGAATTCATGGTGTGCGTGAGCACATCATGCAAACGAGGGATATAGCGGCTCAGCTAAAGACACTTGAGGTTGAGATGTCTGAAACCTTCCTTGTGCACTACATCCTCAACACTCTCTCACATCAATACGGACCTTTCAAAATATCTTACAACACACATAAGGATAAGTGGTCCATCAATGAATTGATGACCATGTGTGTTCAGGAAGAAGGTAGGCTTGTTATGGAAGCGGGAGAGAGTGTGCATCTGGCAACTCAAAGGAAGAACAAGGGCCAAGCCAATAATAAGGGAAAAGACAAACTGTCTGCTCAAGCTAATATCAAGAAGGAATCCAGGTGCTTCTTTTGTAAAAAGAAGGGGCACATAAAGAAGGATTATCCTAAATATCAGAGATGGCTTGACAAAAAAGGTACTCAATTCTCACTTGTTTGTTATGAATCTAATATGGTTGACATTGAACATAACACATGGTGGATTGATTCTAGTTCTTCAATCCATGTCACTAATTCCTTGCAGGGATTGCAAGCCCTAAGGAAGCCAGTGGGAAGTGAGCAGTGCATCTATTCAGGCAATAAGATGCGCTCACATGTAGAGGCTGTCGGAACATGCAATTTAGTTTTATCTAGTGGTTTTATTTTAAAATTAGAAAAGACATTTTATATTCCTAGTTTTTCTAGGAATTTAATTTCAGTTTCAAGACTTGTACCATTGGGATTTTCCTTTAATTTTTTAGACAGTATATTTAGTTTGTTTTATAGATCTGAACTTATTGGAAATGGTATATTGTCAAATGGTCTTTTCAAAATTAATTTACAAGATAAAACTTCTTATACTTCTATGCATGTTCAAGATAATGCTGGTATTAAGAGATGTGTTATAAATGAAGATTCCTCTATGTTGTGCACCGTAGATTGTGTCATATCTCTATTGAGAGAATTAAGAGACTAGTGAATGATGGAGTACTTAGTACTCTAGATTTTACTAACTTTGACACTTGTGTGGACTGCATAAAGGGAAAGCAGACCAATATGTCAAAGAAAGGTGCCAAGAAGAGTTCAGACATATTAGAGATCATACATACAGATATTTGTAGTCCAGACATAGATGCGTATGGTCAAAAGTATTTCATTACTTTTATTGATGATTACTCACGATATATGTATCTCTACTTACTTCATAACAAAAATGAAGCTTTAGATGCCTTTAAGGTGTTTAAGGCAGAAGTAGAGAAACAATGTGGTAAGCAAATAAAGATAGTGAGATCTAATAGAGGTGGTGAATACTATGGTAGATACACCGAAGATGGACAAGCGCCTGGTCCATTTGCGAAGTTTCTTCAAGAACATGGGATAGTTGCCTAATATACTATGCCCGGTTCTCCAGATCAAAATGGTGTGGCAGAAAGAAGAAACCGAACATTGTTAGATATGGTGCGGAGCATGCTTAGCAGCTCCAAGCTTCCTAGGTCTTTGTGGACTGAAGCTCTCAAGACGGCTGTGCATATATTAAACCGAGTTCCAACCAAGGCTGTCTCAAAGACACCGTTCGAGTTATGGAAAGGTTGGAAACCAAGTTTGCGACATATACGCGTTTGGGGATGCCCGTCTGAAGTGAGAGTGTATAATCCACAAGAAAAGAAGCTAGACCCAAGGACCATAAGTGGGTATTTCGTTGGATATGCTGAACGGTCTAAGGGATATAGATTTTATTGTCCATCACATACCACTAGGTTTGTGGAATCAAGGAATGCAAAATTTCTTGAGAATGACTTGATCAGTGGGAGCGATTGATCTTGGAACACCGTTCCAGAGAAAGATCATACAGATGCTCAAGCTTCCACTTCATATGATAGAGTGATTGTTATACGCGATATGCCTACAGTTCAAACGCGTGTTGAACAACAGCCAGTCATTCAAGTTCCACAAATTACTGATCAAGAAGCAGTAGATCCAGCTGAACAACAGATACAAGAACCTGTTAAACAGCCAGTTGATCAACATTCTCCTCAAGAGAATGTTGAACCAGCATTAAGGAGATCTACTAGAGTAAGGCGATCAGCCATTCCTAGTGACTATATTGTGTATCTACAGGAGTCTGACTACAACATAGGAGCCGAAAATGATCCAGAAACGTTTTCACAAGCCATGAGTTGTAAGGAATCTAACTTGTGGTATGATGCCATGAAAGATGAGATGAACTCTATGTCATCTAATGGAGTCTGGGATCTTGTCAAGTTGCCTGATGGTGTAAAAGCCATTGGATGCAAATGGGTCTTCAAGACAAAGAAAGACTCATTAGGCAACATTGAGAGACATAAGGCAAGACTCGTTGCTAAAGGATTCACTCAAAGGGAAGGTATAGATTACACTGAGACTTTTTCTCCTGTATCTAAAAAGGACTCCCTTCGTGTGATCATGGCATTAGTAGCTCATTTTGATTTTGAGTTACATTAGATGGATGTGAAAACGGCATTCCTCAATGGTGATCTAGAGGAAGAGGTTTATATGAAACAACCTGAAGGATTCTCCTTTAGTGATGGTGAGCAATTGGTGTGCAAACTCAAGAAATCCATATATGGTTTGAAACAGGCTTCCCGTCAATGGTATTTGAAATTCCACGATGTCATCACTTCATTTGGTTTTGAAGAGAACATCATGGATCAATGTATATACCAGAAGGTTAGTGGGAGCAAGATTTGTTTCCTTGTTTTGTATGTGGATGATATCCTTCTTGCAACCAATGATAAGGGGTTTCTATATGAGGTGAAACAATTCCTTTCTAAGAACTTTGATATGAAGGATATGGGTGAGGCATCTTATGTCATTGGCATAAAGATCCATAGGGATAGATCTCGATGTATTTTGGGACTATCGCATGAAACCTATATCAATAAAGTCTTAGACAGATTTCGGATGAAAGATTGTTCACCAAGTGTAGCACCCATTGTGAAGGGTGATAAGTTCAATTTGAACCAATGTCCAAGGAATGATTTCGAGAAAGTTCAAATGAGCAACATTCCTTATGCTTCAGCTGTTGGAAGCCTTATGTATGCTCAGGTCTGCACAAGACCTGACATTGCATTTGTTGTGGGAATGTTGGGAAGATATCAGAGTAACCCAGGCATTAACCACTGGAGGGCTGATGAGGTACCTTCAAGGTACAAAGGATTACATGCTTATGTATAGACGAACTGACATTCTAGAAGTGATTGGCTACTCCGATTCAGACTTTGCTGGCTGTGTTGATTCAAGAAAATCAACTTCAGGTTATATTTTCATGCTAGCCGGAGGAGCTGTATCTTGGAGGAGTGGAAAGCAAACGTTGGTTGCTACTTCCATGATGGAGGCAGAGTTCGTTTCTTGTTTTGAGGCTACTTCGCATGGTGTATGGTTGAAGAGTTTCATGTCAGGCCTCAGAATTGTAGATTCTATGTCTAGGCTATTAAGGATATATTGTGACAATTCAGCTGCTGTCTTTATGGCTAAGAATAATAAGAGTGGCAGTCGAAGTAAATATATCGACATTAAGTACTTAGCCATAAGGGAACGCATTAAGAAAAATAAAGTGGTCATTGAGCATATAAGCACTGAATTGATGATCGCAGATCCTCTAACAAAAGGAATGCCACCAAAGTCATTTAAGGATCATGTTGTACAGATGGGACTAGGTTCCATAATGTACATTTGTTTGTATATACAATTTACAGTTTTAATGAAACTCTTATTCAATTGTGATGTTTTCTCATATTTGTTTTGCGCATTAAGTTATTGGAGAAAATTCACATATAGTAGGACCAAGAATAAACATTGGGTTTATTCATAAAGTTAAGTTACCATACAAGAAATAAAGTTTGAGAAACAATACATAGTAATACATGGAAGATAATACTCACACTTTAGAGGAACTATCACCATGATTCATGTATTTGTTTTCTGAAAGTGTGGGTTTAATGAATATAAGGTTAAATATGAAGACCAAGTGAGAGAATGTAACTGTTACATTTGCCAGTCAACGGTTTCATTTTGAAACCAATTTAATTTCTATAACAGCTTTACACAAATGGTCTCACATTATGTTTTCCTTAAACCATATTAATTTGGTAACTGAATATTCTTGCTATTTATTTCCTTGATGGGAGGAAATGAACAGAGAAGAGAAAACCAGAAAAGTTTTTCACGTTCAGATTTTTTGTGAAACAAAAACTTGGGACCCCAAGTCCGAAAATTCTCTAAAGTACCAACACCATCAATTGAGCTTTTTGGAGGACTTGGAAGCTCTCAAGTGTAGGCAGTCACGGTACACCGTCGGACTTCTCAGGTGCAATGGCCGGAGGTAACAAAATGTTTTCACGCTTCCGTTTCCGTTTATTCGATTTTAATATATATATAGTTTTGCATGTTAGAATCGTTTCAGTTTATGTTTTACAAGAAAATCGAAGAGGCAACAATAGAGCATGCAAAGGGCTTAGTTAAAAAACTATTATACTAATTGAATCGTTAAAAAAACATCCTATATGAATTATGACCATATATGTATATATATGTGTGTGTCTATATATATATGCAACAGAAGATGGAGTTTATATAGCCTTCTTTTAGTAAACTGTTTGTATAGCTAATTGCTTTAAATTCAGACGATTTCCTAACCCTATTCCATAATTGACAATTGATTACTAGAGCAAGAATCCATTAAGTTACTGCTCTGTAAGGATGAATAATGCAAAGTTTAGGCTGCATAAAATTGATTACCATTAATCAGGGCTTCCAATATTTTGCTTTTAAAAGCAAGAAATAGAATCTTGCCCCTAGATATTGTGTGGGCCCTCCTATTGCTTAACTATGCTGCCCCTACCTACTGACAATGCTTGAAGTGAAACCACCACATGTGGCCTAAGAGTTATTTGGTAAATGAATTCGAATTAGTGATTTAATTTAAGTAGTACGATTTAAATTAAGATTTGAGTTGGTAATTTAAATTGTTATTTAAATTGGTGTTTGGATATGTATTTAGGTTTTAATCTGAGTATGGAATAAAATTGAAATTTGTGTTTAGAGAGGTAGTAAAAATAGTTTTTAATTTATTAATAAATCTAATAAAATCATAATATTAATGATCTTAAAAAATATACAATATAGATCTTAATTTATTCCTCTCTTCACTAGAGACACAATAAAAAAAGAATCATTTTAATTGGATGTCAAATGAAGAAGTTATGATTTTTTTTTCTCAAATATAGGGAGATAATTTTAGTTTTTACTGTAGCACAGATATCCGAGTATTAAAAGTTTAGAGGGGATGTGAACTTTAGGGTTCATTTGTTTCGATACTCGAATCACGGTTTGAATTATTTTGCTACAGTATTTTCTCTCACAAAAATTTAAATCTTCATTCAAATACTCGAACCAAACGGGTCCTTAAAAACTTGGATTCTTGATACTCAAATGATTTAGATTTTAGGAGAAACAAATACGTATTCAAAAGATTCTTGATACTCGAATTCAAATTTAAGTATATTGAGTCTAAATAATACTAGAAACAAATAGACCCAAATTTCTTGCCGGTTTTGGAATGTCATTTAATAAATTCATTGTACATTGGGTGTTTTATTTCATTTGTATTTGAAAGAAATTTGTTTTATGAGCTGAGATGTGTGACAATGAGATGACATGCCGCAATTTAATAATTCTAGGCATATGTATAATTTATATATTGAATGTCTTTTGGACTGATAGGAGAGAGACCGTTTTCCGTGATTCATACTTCCAGACCAAATGTGTGGACTGCAACAAATAAGTAATGAAGTACATATATATAAGCACTAATGCTTTGAATATTGAGTTGTTTTTTTTTTTTTTTAGTAGTTTTTGTACTTAAAAGAACTTAAATTTAAATTTAAGTGTCAAGAATTTTTTGAATACGTATTTATTTATTTTTTTAATCTGAATTTTTTGAGTATCAAGAATTTAAGTTTTTAAAGTTCTGACTTCTCTCAAACTTTTGATACTCGATATCTCTGCTACAATAAAAACTGATATTCTTTCTCCTATATTTGAGGGAAAAAAATCATAACTTCTTCATTTGATATCCAATTGAGATGATTCTTTTTTATCATATTCCTAGTGAAGAGAGGAATAAATTAAGATCCATATTACATATTTTTTAAGATTGTTAATATTAAGATTTTATCAGATTTATGAACAAATCAAAAACTATTTTCACTACATTTTCAAACACAAATTTCAATTTTATTCCATACTCAGATTAAAACTTAAATGCACATGCAAACGTCAATTCGGATAATAATTCAAATCACAAACTTAAATCATAATTCAACTCATTCTAACTCAAATCAAATCACTAATTCGAATCTATTTACCAAATGGATCCGAATAGACATCCAAACGTCAATTCAGATAATAATTCAAATCACACTAACTTAAATTAAATCACTAATTCAAATCTATTTATCAAACAAATCCTGAATGGATAAGGCCTAGTGGCAGTGTTATAACCATCAATATCTTCAATTAAGATTTTATTATTTGAACAAGGCCTTGCAACCTAGCTTACATCAAACATATATATATTGATGTAGTTGCTATGTATACGATAGTATATGAAAACTACTATATAATAGAGGAGATTTAAAATCTTATTTTTGGTCATGTGATGGTTTTCTCTTATTGACACGCGTATGAAATAACACGATTAAGACTCTAAAGTATGGAAAGGGAAAAAAATAGAGGAAAGAAAGCATAGAAAATGCCATTTCTTTAACCAATAGGTCCAAGACTCTATTAATTAATTATAGGTGTGAAATTGTTTTTCCACCTAATGAAGATTCCAGTACTCAGAGAATGTAGTGGTGGGCATACCCTAACCTTTACACCTAATTCCACTTTAAAGCGTAAAGTTTATATCTTTTAAAGTGGTGTTTAAGACTTTAGTTCTAGCCATCAGTTATAACTATAAACAGTATAAAACTCTTAATAGTTACAGTAAAAAAGCAAAAAGTTGCTACAGTGTAAAAGCTTTTACATGTTACAGCTCTTAAACTTAAAACTTCAGTTCCAGCTGAAATATCAAACGAAAGCTAAGTTGAAAAAAAAATCCAAAGATAAAAAAATGATGGAATTTAACTTCTTTAAGCATATGTTGGGATTGGGGTCCTTTGTATTTGCAGAACAATAACATGCGGTTTGGTAAGAAGTAGTTTCAACCACTATTTTAATTATAAACAGTATAAAATTATCAAATATTATTGTAAAAAATAATTATTACAATATAAAATTTTTACATGTTACAATAATAATAATTTTAATTTATAGTTCTCATGACGGTATGAAACACCTAAATGAATTTTAGTGTTAGGCCGTTCCTAATAACAATGGAGGGGGGCCCAATTCCATGTGAATTATAATTGCGTCTGTGTTTGGTACGCTTCAGCCGTGCAACAGTTTTAGCACCACATATTGTTCAGAAAGTTATTACACCAAAAAGATATAAATCAATTCCCCGGTTAGACGCAACAATTGAAACGCCTTTACCTTTTTGCCTTGACATTACCATAATTTTTGAGATCTATAGAGAAGTTCGCAGGCTTACATCCTACTTATGTTTGCTTTTTGCTATAATATATTAGATGTTTTATAATGTTTGAGTTTAAATCAAAGTTTGTAGGCTTATATCGTACTTGTATTTGTTTTTTGTTGTAGCATATGAGATGTTTTATACTATTTGAGTTCAAATAATTGATTTGAACTAAGTTTCTTAAAAACCGTAATGTCTGTTGAGATTTTCAGCCGGAGCCTGATGGACACCTTAAACGTATTGCCGATGACGTTGCTCGGGGAGCCTCTACGCCGATTTGTCTTCCGCGGGAGAGCACGTCTCCCATGAGTCGAACCCGTTTCCTCTTTAATAAGAGGGTTTTAGGGTCTATCCCAAGTACCAATCCAACCTGGAATAGGCCCTAAAACCCTCTTATTCAAGAGGAAATGGGTTCGACTCCTGGAGGACGTGCTCCCCCACGGGAGGCTCCCCGAGCAGCCTCCCCAGCAATACGTTTGAGGTGCCCGCTAGGCTCCAGTCGGGGATCTCAACACCTTAACAATGTCACAAGCTTGACCTAAACCTAACAATAATTTCATGCATGTTTTAAGGTTTTGAGTTTGAATTTCCAGTGTTAAGTTGAAAAATAATACGCAATAGTGGGTTATAGAAAATTAGAGAACTAATGATGCCTATGTTACGTGTATAGCCATGTATGATGCAAGGATTGAACAAGGAAAATGTCCATTATACAAAATTATGAGCAAGAGATAAACAGAAATTTAGTTCGACGAGGAGTATTCTACTGAAATTTGCTTACAAAATTTGGCGTGAAGTTAACCCGATACTGATTTTTGAGTCACATGATTTGAACTAGTATGTTCTAGATCTAATGCATCACTTGATACAGACTTAATATATATGAATTAATATATTCAAAACCCAAGAGTTATTACGTATAATGAAAAAGGCCCTTCTAGTTTCTGATCCTCAAGCGTCATGACAAGCCAAATTAATTTTGATTAGACTAAATTAAATTAGCATTTAAAATAGCGCAAATTAACACAAATGATGTGCGTGGCAAATCAACGCTTTATTTTAATGTTAAGATTTAGAGTTTGAATTTTCCTATTATACATGTATTTTAAATGGTTTTGAAACGCACCATCAAGAATATACTTGATGAGACATAACTATCTTAAGAAACTAAATATTAAATTAAAGTAGATGAAAATTACAATGCGAAAGAAATATGATGAAATCATATTTTGTGACCATCCAAGGGGTCTATAGTAGATATATAAAATTTAGATGACTAACTTTAGCTAACACATTTAGTGCAGAAACATGTCGCACAAAACACAGCAAAACAAACCTAACTTTGATGTTTTAATAATGTTTAGGTTGTATAACTCATGACTTGCCCCCTAGTAGGCTTTATAGTTCATAATTGGCACTCGAGTGTTATCAATAGTTAATTAATTAGGTATCATTTTTTATACAATTTTCGTTACCGGTTCGAGCTTGTTATAATATGATGTCTCACGTATTAAAGTATAAAATAAAAAACTATTATAGTATAAAGCTTTCATATGTTCTAGTTTTTAAAAAATTCAAATTGATTTGTCAAACATTTTATAAATTTTGTAATATTATTGGATGTAATTGAATTGTTCTAAGAATCTTGATATGTTCGATTGTTCCAGAGAGTGCCTTGAAAAAGAAAAAAAAAATTGCTGAAAATTTGATTTCAAAGTTCAGAAAATTTGAAAGGACATTCCTAACTTCCACTAATTGTGGTTTTTTTTTTTATATATAATTTTCGGTTCCCATCATTACTCTTCAGTTGAAAATACGAAGTCTAGTGCAACGCTACTCTGTCCCTACATTAACCTCTACTCCTCCGGCCTTATTTAAAAAAAAAAATCCTTTATTTCAATAATAATAATATTAGTAAATAAATAAATACGTAACAAAAAAAAAATGGCCCTCTATAAATACGTCTTACATGAACGGCATAACAATTTGAAGTGTCCTGTGAGACACTCGGAGAGAAACGTCTTTACAAGGAAACAAAACCAAAATCACACATATAGCAGATAAGGAAAAAGTTAATTAGAAAAAAAAAAATTTTGAGCGGAGGAGGAATGGAATCTGTGGCTAGGCCTACCGCAAGCATTGGCTGCGGCGGTGCAAACGGGAAGCACGCAGGAGAGCGGTGCGGGTGCTTACCGATGCCGCTGCACTACCCGCTATACACCCGAGCGGATTACGAGATCACGCTGGAGTGGAAGCTAGACTGCTTGCTCAAGGAATATGGCCTGTCAATCTCTGGCCATGTTGAACAAAAGAGGAAGTATGCCATGGGGGCCTCCCTTTGGCCTCATTAATTTAAGTTTGTTATGTGTTGTGGTAAATAAGTCTAGTCCTTTTAGCCACGAAGATTGTAGAAGGTATGGCTTTTGTTAATCTAGTGTGAGATGTAGTTTAATTATTTGTGTACCAAAGTACATATAATGGTATGAATCATCCAATATCAATGAGTACTTACGTACTTTGTTGAGTTGGTCAAGGTTGGAATGCACACACTCTAGTATTGATGGTTTTCTTTTAAGTTTTGTTTTCAGATCATATATTTTGTTTTCGTTATATAATGGCTAGTTGTTTCTCACAGTGGCGGGGCCATTTTTTCCGGTGGGAGCACTATAGAAAAAAAAATGGTATTTTGTTGAATGAATATATAATTAATCTTTTTTATTATTAAACATGACATAGTTTTAAATTTTCTTGTAAAATAAAAGTATAATAATTTTTTTTAATTATTTAGTAGGAGCATGGTTATAATATTTCTTATAAAATAAGGGTACATTTAATTTTTAAAAAAATTTAGGGTAAAAATTTTTAAATTTCACATGGTTTCTCTTTGTGCAATTAGAGTGGATCAGACTCGAATATGAAATATTCTAATAATTGTTAAGTTGTAAAGCTTAATTATTAGGCTAATATAGTCATTAGTTTGTCTTATGCCAGAGACTGCCACTCGATCTTGAGGTAGAAACCTTAATTTATTATTTTTTGCTCAATACTAAATAAAATTAAGACGTCAAATTTTTAACTATATCGCTACACCAAAATAATGAAAAAGTGGAAAAAAGGGAACAATTTTTGGTTTCGTCACAACCAACTACTTTTTGGCAATAAAGAACAAACTGCTATGCTGTTCCCCCCTATTTATGGATCTTAAAGCATTTTACCAGCTGGGACTTGAATAAAAGATGGATTGTGTTAGCAACATAATAAAGCAACACTTTTCAGAAGACAGTTAGAAGTTCCTTTCTGACATATTTTCGTGATTTCTGTACATCCTTGTACTTCGGAAGGGGGAAAAAATCACAAAGGTGTTTTAAATTGAAGTCGTGCTCATCTGTGATTGGATGTGTAGTAGTCTGAATTCGATTTTCACTATATCAGTGTTTATTTAGCTCAAGATGCTAATTCTATAACACACTACAACAAACGTAGAAATAGACTACTCAATGTTAGAGAGATTGTAATACGTCTCTGTCATGTGTTTTAAGACCATTAAACAAATTAAAAATTATAAAAATGAACATTTTTGAAGTGTTAGAATCAACGTGTACTGCCGCGGCAGTTAAAAATGAGGTTGTGGCGCTATGTGAAAAGGTGCCCGGCTGATTTCAATACCAATTTTCATGCAGTGGCGTCGCAGCGCCCGTTTGAGCTGATATGCAAGAAAATTATATGTATTTTGGGTTGTTTCAAACCGGTATATTTATTGGTTGTATGCTTTTATATAAACCTAAACATTTATTAGCAACGGACATATTCGTTATAATAGTTGTGTTGATACATGAATAGCTATCTCTACAAATGAAGAGATACTTTTACAAATGATAACGTACCTATATGTAAAAGGTTGTATGAAATAAATCAATTGTGTTCATTCATGAAATGGTACCTTTGTATTTTATTGAATATCCAAATATTTACAGATTTTATATATTGTTCTCGAACACAATATTGTTGCTAGAGATATTGTGTTCAAGTGTTTGTTGTATCTTAGGAGTAATTTGCCGTTAAACTCTTTAACAAACTTGAATAAGTAAGAGCAAATAAAACCTTTAAGGAAAGTATTTTATATATGCCTCAAACACTCATTTATTTTTAGAAATTCAGATCTACCATTCTCTCTAACCACTCAAATTCTCCAACACTCTAGACTGATAAAAACATAAAATAGTTTTAATGGAAACTGTAGTGTGAACTAGGACATATGACATGTTTATCAAACAGTAATTAAAGCAATATAAAGAGAAAAGATAATATCCATTTGAGCTTGTTTTGTTAGTTTATGGCTTATGCATTTTAGCCTGTTTTTTAAAGTTTTGTCTTTATATTGGTTTATAACTTTGGGATAATGTTGGAACTTTGTGAGATAACCAATATGTGGCAAACTTTAGCTTTTTCTTTATATATTTCAATTTTGATTTTTTTTTTTTGTAACATTCAATCCGATCAACCTACTTAATCTACCCAAATCTTTATTGGATGAGTTGCTTCTAAGTTTGGGTTCATTAGGCGGATTATTTTTAAACTCAACCTACCCAAACTTTAACGGGAGAATAGGTTAAAAAATCTTTAAAATGTACTCAACTCACTTAACGTTTACTCCAACTTCTTATACCAATAGTGATCTAATGCAATCAACCCCTTCTCTTACCCAATTCAAAAAGGCCCAAAGGACCTCTAAAATGGCCAATCTCTCTCATCTCTGCCCTTTTTTTTAAAAAAAAGGCCCTCTCTTTTTTTATTTTTATTATTTTTGTAAAGAAATACCCATAACACCTTTTGTATTTTGTTTAAATACTAGTTTTGTCCATCTTATTATTGAAATATGCAAAACACCCCACGTGTTTTGTCTAAACACCATTGCCCCTCTTATTATTAAAATGCCCAAAACACCTCGTGTGTTTTCAAAATCATATTCAAAATAACCCTTGAATCAAATTAATTTTTTTAAAAAAATTATAAGATTATCTTTCCTAATATATATTAGATATTTTAACTATAACTTGACTTAAAAACTAAAGAAAGGTAATTTTAATTGTTCAAATAAATATTTTAATTAAGCAAATACTTCAATTTTTTGAGAGTTTCTAATATTTTAAGATTGGTTTTATTTAGCATTTTGGTTTAATAATGTTTTAAATTTTATTTAGTAAAAATCAGGAATGATAGCTTTAGTTCTTTAAAAAGTTTAAATAAAACATGAAAAAACTTGTCAGACACAAAAACAAGTGTACATAAGATAGTCTTTCAATTTAACATATATTGGGAAGGATAATTACATTTTTTTAAAAAAATTAATTTCTTTAAAAGATATTTTAAGTATGATTTTGAAAAAACAAAATGCTTTGAAAATTTTAATAATAAAAGTGATATTTAAGTAAAATATAAAAATATTTTACATATGATTTTAAAAACACAAAGAGATATTTTAAGCATTTTAATAATAAAAGAGATGAAAATGGCATTTCATAACACGGTGTTTTGTTTTGTTTTTTTTTAACCAGCAGCAAATGCACACAAAAGAAAAGCGCATTTAAAAAGGGATTTTCTCGCTCACAATCTTGCTTGCGACTCACCAAAAGCCCACCCACATTTCTGGGATTCATTTTTCCCACTCTTTCTATTTCTTCTATCATTGTTTCCCACGCTACTCTTCTTTTCAAAAAAAAAAAAAAAACCACTAAAAATAAATATCTCCGCTCTAGATCAGAAGAAACTCAGAAAGAAAAAGCGATCTTTGTTTTTTTTTTTTTTTTTCCTTCTTTTTCTAAAGAGAAAAAGAACAAAAGGGGAAAGGAGGAAATTTTCGCATTTCTTTCTTATTTGCGATCCCAACACACGAACCCTAATTTTCCCGAGAAAGTGAGAGAAAATGCCGAGGGAGATCATCACGCTTCAGGTCGGACAATGCGGGAACCAGATTGGGATGGAATTCTGGAAGCAGCTTTGCCTAGAGCACGGCATCAGCAAAGATGGCATTCTCGAGGACTTCGCCACTCAGGTTCGTCGACTCGCTTGAGAAAAATTTTCAGTAACGAAAAAGGAAATGAAAAATGTACGCGTGGTTTTGATTGTGTGAGATTTTGTTGTTTTGGAGTCGAATTCGGTAATTTGGTTAAATTGAAAATTTTAAGGTTTTGATTAGGTATGTTTCGTTGCTGAGAAAATTGCTCACTTGAGAAGGAAATGAAGCTTCAATTATTTGAGTTTAGGTCAATACTTTTGTTGAAGTTTAATCTTGTTTTGCTGTTTTAGCATGTTTTGAGAGTGAAATTTTGTAGGGAGGTGACCGCAAAGACGTGTTCTTTTATCAAGCCGATGATCAGCATTACATTCCCCGAGCTTTACTTATTGACTTGGAGCCCCGAGTGATTAACGGAATTCAAAACAGTGAATACCGGAATCTCTACAATCACGAGAACATATTTGTTTCAGATCATGGAGGTGGTGCTGGGAACAATTGGGCTAGTGGATACCATCAGGTTTTTTTTTTTTTTTTGGATTAGTTAGGTGTTTAGAAAATTCTCCGTAAAGATGTTTTGCTAGAACTCCAAAGAGAAAGTTTTGTGGTCTTTTAAATAAATGCTTAAATTGGCACATAAGGACCAAAAATCTTGTGATGTAAGAGAATGAGGATCACTTTGAGAATATGTTTGTGAATGTAGACTTTGGAAGTACTTGAATTTGTATGATAGTAATTTACTATTACAAGTTATAACCAAGCTAATGTTTTCAAGTCTTAAGTAATAATAACTATCTGTGTTTGAAATAAATGGCTTTAACAAATGGGAGTACTTGTTTCTTCTGATTTCTTGTGTATGAATGTATGATGCATGTTTAGGGTGTTGCTCATTTGTATTTTTTGTGAATCATGGAGTTCTAAATTTCTGATCAGGGAAAAGGCGTTGAAGAGGATATAATGGACATGATTGATAGAGAAGCAGATGGGAGTGATAGTCTTGAGGGTTTTGTTTTGTGCCATTCAATTGCTGGAGGGACGGGCTCAGGTTTCTTCATATCACTAATCTTTATTTATTATTATTCTTTTACTTGGTTTGCATATTTCGAAGCATTTCTGTGTAACATTTTGTGGACAGAAATGTTTAGCCAATTGACTAAACTATGACACTGGCAATTTCACTTCTTTGCGATGATCAAACTTGATTCAAGTTCTGATTTTGTTAAATGAGCAAAATTGATCCCTGCAAAGCGGGCACAGCACAAATCAGAGTACACCTAGAATTTAAGATATTCTATTTTATATTACCATCCCTAAATCTTCATAGCAATCTCCATGAAAGCTTTGCTTTGATGCTGTGGTCTCCTTGCCATAATCTTTGATACTTGATTGTCTGCACTTGTTGAGGGTTCCCCATTACTATGATGCAGGTATGGGTTCGTATCTGCTGGAGACCCTGAATGATCGATACAGCAAAAAACTGGTTCAGACATACAGTGTGTTTCCTAATCAGATGGAAACGAGTGATGTGGTGGTCCAGCCTTACAACTCACTTTTGACGCTTAAGCGACTGACACTAAATGCCGATTGTGTTGTTGTTCTTGATAACACTGCATTAAATAGGATTGCTGTTGAGCGCCTTCATCTGTCAAATCCCACCTTTGCTCAAACAAATTCTTTGGTTTCAACTGTAATGTCTGCCAGCACTACTACTCTGAGGTATCCAGGATACATGAACAACGACTTGGTTGGTCTTCTTGCATCTTTAATTCCAACACCACGATGCCATTTTCTAATGACGGGATATACGCCACTCACAGTAGAGCGCCAGGTACATTTTCATTCAACTACTTATCAAAGGATTATGATTCTGCATTTGCATGTATCTATTTATACTATGCATACAGAGGGGCCAGGTTGAGGAAGGAGTGGGTTGTGAACTGAGCGTACCTGATTTTTGTGTTACTTTCCTTTTATGGTTCATAGGAGATTGTTAATCTTTTAATGCAAATACTTCTTCTTGGCAGGCAAATGTCATTCGTAAAACCACTGTACTGGATGTTATGAGAAGACTTCTGCAGGCAAGAAACTTTCTATTAGGTTCTAAAGATAAATTAGGTCACTGGCTGACTTTAATCTCCTTTTGCAGACAAAAAATATTATGGTTTCTTCTTATGCTCGAATAAAAGAAGCTAGTCAAGCAAAGTACATATCAATATTAAACATCATTCAAGGAGAAGTGGATCCTACTCAGGTATGGCAACAAAAATAAGAGTTCAAGCATATGTATAGATCTTGAGAAAGGAAGCTTTATGCAACCATGTGTAGTCTTGAAAACAAAATATGAGCTTGCTTTTTTCCTGTAATCAGGTTCATGAAAGTTTGCAGAGGATACGGGAAAGAAAGCTTGTTAACTTTATTGAGTGGGGCCCTGCTAGCATACAGGTTTTTATTATGAGTAACCAATAACTACCATATTCACTACGTCGTTGTTTTTTATTATTATTATTAATTCTATTCATTTGATCTCTTTTCTGCTTTTTGTAGGTTGCTTTGTCAAGAAAGTCTCCATATGTGCAAACTTCTCACAGGGTAGGACACTTCTTTTGTATGGATTGCTACTATGTTTTTGTCATGCGAGATATTAACTCAATCTGCAAAGTTTATAGGGGGAAAAAGAGTATAAAGTGTTTCCTTGTTGCATCTTTTAGGTTAGTGGGCTTATGCTGGCAAGTCATACTAGTATTCGACATCTTTTCAGCAAGTGTTTGAGCCAGTACGAGAAGTTGAGGAAGAAGCAAGCTTTTCTTGACAACTACCGGAAGTTCCCAATGTTTGCCGTAAGTTAGCTGCTGCAGAATACTTGTTTCAATTTCATTTCAAACTTAATTCGTTTATTTGATGTTGTTTGCCTCTGTGGTGTATCTCTTACTCCAACGGTTACCATGATTACCCAGAATTATTTTGTTTTCATGCTTTTTTCATTTCTAACTAGTGAGTAAGCTTGGTTTTCTTTTATGGTGCTTGTAGTTGAGGAGCTTATTTTAATGTGGTATAATACTTGGACAGGACAATGACCTTTCAGAATTTGACGAATCAAGAGATGTAATTGAGAGTTTGGTTGATGAGTACAAGGCGTGTGAGTCCCCAGATTACATCAAATGGGGAATGGAGGTAATTTCCCTGCTTGCCTTCCCACATTTTTCTTTTTTTTTTTCCTAATATATATCACATAATCGGTAATTATTGTTGTTTCGCCCTTCAGGATCCTGACCATGTTCTAACTGGGGAAGGCAATGCTAGTGGAACAGTTGACCCAAAATTAGCAGTGTGAAGAAATGTAAGTTACATATTAAGAGCTGTTGAGAAATGTAGGCAATAGTTGTGTACATATACCAGTGCAAATGTATGTTGATGATGAAGTGATTGAAAATCACTGGTTGCAGGTTAAGACGGAGATGCCGAAAGTAGACTTACGGGAAATATTTATTTAGAGTTGTTGTTTACATTGTGAAATTTGGGTTTTTTCCTGCTTTGTGCAAACTCCGATGATTTGAGGTGTGATTCCTCTGTTGGACATCCAATTCCTAACTCCAAGTTCAGTTACTTAACCCAAGGGAGTACAGAATCTCACTGTATCAGGTTTTCTGTCCCATTGGATGTCGCTTGCTGGATAATTATGAGAATCCAGGCCACTTATCATTAGCAGCTGGGCATTCAGATTATTTGCCTGCTTTCCTTGGTGTAGGTAGTATTTTGCTTCGTTGTTATATTTTATTTTATTTTGGAATGATTTTTTTATCTTATTTTATTTTACTTTTTAAGGGATTTGTGGTACCGCCCCATGTGGGGGGCATTATATCCAATAGCATGTGGTGCATCGTGTGGCCTTTTTTTTCCCTGTTTTGCCTTGTCATGTTGTTTGTCCAAAAATTGGTATCTAGTGATTAGACAATGGTTGATGAATTTTTCTTTAGTAAGTGCAGAAAAAGCAGAGGAAAAAAAAGAAACGCTATTAGTGATGCATTCCTTGAAGAAACCTAGTTTTTTTTTTTTTTTTCAACCATATTGCATGCTTAATTTCTCTCGGTTTTTTTCTTTGAATGAATCTGCTGTTTAAGTCTCTTAAAAATTCAGCAATGTGAAAGACGTTGAAGGGTTATTGTGTATCAACTTCATTGAATTTTAAATTTCGTCCCCACCAAATTTGGCCATACTCGGGGGTCCTTTGGTGTTGAAAGATGTTGAATATGACTGGTAAGGCAACAAGCCAACAACGGCCAAGAGACGAGTGCGAGCTAGCGATGCTGGCCATCCTCCAAACCAAACTAAACAAATGTGAACCATATTTTTGTAGCTAAAAGACCTGGCATTGCAAATGTCTTTCTTGTGTTGTAACCATGTATTATCATTATCTCGACAATGAAGTTTTTTCCATGGCTTATTTCTTTTTCCTTTTTAAAGAAAATGTTGGGTCCATTCTCGTAATCTCGAAAATAATCAAAGCCAGCCTCATTAAGTTATGTGTACAATAATGCAGGCTTTATAATTGGTTTCTTCCTCTCTTGTACATTATGGATTGTAAATTATTTTCATTTTGCTTTTGTGTTTTTTGAAACCGTTTCAATGATTATCAACGGTCGTCTTGAAAGGGGAACTTTACCATTGCAAATATTTTTGGCCTGTCTTTTTATAGATTTGAATTGTAGTTCGAATCATTTTGCAGTAGTGTATTCTCTTAAAAAATTAACTTTATGTTCAAACTTATGAACCAAATGAGCTATCTATAAGAAATGATTTGCACCTCAATAATGATTTTTAGTTCAGCAGCAGTATCGATCCGACATGTGTAATATTTGTCGTTTGATATTATAATGTTGTTTGTGTATTTATGTAACACTTAATGGATATAATTTAATTTCATGTTTCATTTAATTTGCTTTAGTGTTAAATATTGTCCCAAAAATATGCAACACAGCAATCAGACTGAAGACTTTACCTAATCGAATAAATTAAATTTCAAAGACATTTACTTCCCAACTTTGAATTTCGGTAATCACAATATATATATTTATTTTTCTTACAGATTGCTTTAGCATTAGTCATCAGATATTGATGGACTAATCTGACTATAAGACAATTAACTCATAAATCGCCTTTAAATGAACTCAAGTAAAAGCTGTGCGAAGACTTTCGTTAGCTATGCTAGGGCTTTTCCTCCGTTATTGTTCAAAGTTTTCCATGAGAGGGTGTGGCATCCCCTCTCCCTTTGGACCCAAACCTGGAGCTGCCTCTTGGCTGGCTGTCGGGAGTCGGGCCCGTGAGAGGGGGAGGCTGTGCAGTGATGGGGTTGGTGAGGAGGGGCACCAGGGCAGTGGGAGAGCTTGGACTTGCTGGGCGAGACGAAGAGGAGGCTAGCGGATTTCTGTGTCGGCCAGTGTGGGAGGTGGTCTTTGTGGCAGGCAGCAGCGGCGTTCGTGGGCTTCAAGGCTAATCTGGAAGATGGCCTTAGGCAACGGGTAGAGGCGAAAGAAATTCCATCCCGTGGGCGAACAAGGGGCAAGCCGGGGAGGGCTGGACTTCGGATGCAATTGGAGGAGGGGAGGGGGGGGAACCGGTGGACGGGGAGCTGAAACGGCTGAGCTTTTTGAAGAAACCGAGCACACCCCATCGGTGTTGAGGACGGGACGAAGGCAGCAGGAGGTCAGAGGAGTAGAACGTTGGCGGCTGGTCCACGCCACAAATAGCCAAAAAGGGAAGGAAGCAATAGCAGCGGAAGTGGAGCTCTCCCAACCGTGGTGTTTCTTCTAAGTTTTGCAGTACTGTTTATGTTTTTGTTTTGTTCATTGTGGGATAAGGGAAAGTGATCTTCCCACCTCTGAGGCCGATTTGGATTGTATGCCCACTGTTTAGCAGTGGTATATATGGTTTTTGTCGGCTAGAATTATGTCTAAGTCAAGTCATAAATGACCCCAGACGAGAAGATCTGATTCCCGTCAATTATCTTCGTCTATCGATAGTTTTGGATTTTATTTTTGAGCCAAAAAGCTTTGTGATTGGTGTCGATTGAGTTTTCTCCTATGGTTATCAACGCAATATATTATCATTATGGTATGATGGTATAATGGTGAGTACAATCTATGTCCGAGAACTTTAGTATTTAACATGTAGTTGTTTTGAACATTTGTTTGTATTATTACTTGATGAATGAATATTCAATTCCTTAAAAAAAAAATCGCTTATAAAGTTTGAACCCAAAATTCAATCAAACAAGAGCCGTTTTAATTCGTTGTAACAGGGCAAGTAGAAAAAAAAGGTCCCACACAAGTTGTAGAATTCCGAGAGCAATTTGGATTGTATGATTGTCACCAATTTTTCCCTTTCCGAAAAAAGGAAAATGAAAGAAGCAATTCCTTAGTGACAACTTATCTGACAGGCTGTCACCGCAAAGCCTCTCCAAATAAACATGCCAAACACAAAACAGGGCGAAGCTTTTCTCAAATAATAATAATAATAATAATAATAATAAATAAAACATCAAAAAAGAGAGCGAGAAAGAGAGAAAGAAATAGGGCAAAGCAGAACCACCACATGGCTCCGGTAATCAAATAGGGCCCACAACCCAAGCTTACTCTAAATTCCCAAATTACCCCGGCCGTATTTTCTTTGTGACCGCCAAGTCCTTCCTTATATATATAAAGCTGAATGCTCGTGGGCTCTCCCTCACGCCCGCTTCTCTCTCTGGTTTTCTCTCTCTTCCGCCGTCATCGTCGTCTTCTTCTTCTTCGTCCTCTCTAGGTTTCCGAGTTTCGTAGAGAGAAACAATGGCAACTGGTTTTTCTAGTTCTTTGCTCCGAGCCTTGGCCTTTGTTGCCATCGCTTTCGCCATTGCTTCCCCTGCTCTCGTCCACGCTCAGTCCCCAACTCCAGCACCTGCTCCTACTAGCGACGGTAAATCATCTCTCTCTCTCCTTTTAGTTTTATCTCTTTTTTTCTCATTCATTTCGTAGAATGTATATATGTTTCAATCCGAATCTGAATCTCTATTCATAGTTTCCTCTCTGTTCGTTTTCTCTGGTACATTCTTGATTCTTTCCTTGAGTGAGATTCTTGCTCTAGCAGACATCTATTTTGTTCTTCACTTACAAACGATCGTTTAGCATTATAATCTTCTTGTATTGATCTGTTACTGTTTAGTCTAAAGCATTGTTTTTTTTTTTGTTTGCAATTTTGCATCAGGGACGTCGATCGACCAAGGGATTGCGTATGTGCTGATGCTGGTGGCCTTGGTACTCACCTACCTCATTCACCCCTTGAACGCTTCTTCATACAACTTCTTCTGATTTGGTTTTTCGGTTATATTAGTCTTCTTAGATGGGTTTTGAGATTTTCTCGTCTTTTTTTTTTTTTTTTGAATTATGGAAGGAATTGGTCATCTTTTGTGGATAGTTGATAAGTGAGAACTTGAGAAGAGGAGGATTCTTTCTCATTCTTGTGCTGTTACACATATTCGGATATTCCTGTTACTCTTCTTTATATGTGTTAGTGTATTCTTGGTTGTGCATAAGTTTTTGACCAATTGAGATTCAATGCCATTATTGTCTCTACTTTTGTTACTATTTTTTTTCCTTTTACCATTAACTTGCCACAATTCAAACGGCAATTGTTGCTTCTATTTCTGTTCTCCTTTTATTAACAAGTCTATCTTCAATATCCCATTGTTTAGCAGTTCTAATTAATTAACACTTGTCAATTGATAGTTTTTTCTCTCTTTCCCAAGCAAAAATTTAGAAAAATAAAGTACCGGCCAAAAGGGGGAAAAACATGAAATAAAAAATAAATTAACATTGAAATAACAAAATTGGTGCCGGCAAAAAATAATAAAGGAACAAGCTGGCCTAGAAGAGAACTCGACTGGCTAAATATGCCTCTTGGCTTTTATTGCTATGCATTTTCTTTTCCAGCAAGGGGGAAATCACCTATACACGTAAATGGTCCTCCCAGGTCCTCAACCTAAGGACAAAGACCGATCTTTTTTGTTTACCTGTTCATTTGTAGCTAAACAAATCAAGTAGTTCAGTTTGAATCACTTGTGAGCCTTTTTTGCTGTAAAGCATTCTTTACAACTTCATAGGAGGAGACAACTATTCCAACAGATGGGCCGGCGCGCCCAACACGGGACCGATTCCTGTAAAAAGTCCCTGATTCCTCCGTCCCTGTTTTGGATAAACATGTCCAAGACATTTTAGCTAAATCGCTTGATTGAATCTTCTTAAGAACATGTAGCAAACCATAATCCTGGATGATTCACAACAAGTTATCACGCACTTACCGCCATATTTCCATCGAAGTCTTTCTTGTTGTCATCTTTAATGCTTGTCCTGGATCCTTGCGAAACAAAAACAGAATGCTCATGAACCAAGAAGGCAAGAAAATATCAACTGACGTTATGTAACACCCGTATTTTTAACGGGCATGATTTTGTAAAATTTAATGAATAAAATGTGACTATTTAAAATTACTAAGTTGTTTACGATCATAAAAAAAAAAATACCACTTTAGTATTTTCTTACCAAGTCTTCCTAAGAAACATTCAAAATTTACCAACACTTCTACCAATCTTGTCTCCCTAAATTATTGCTCAATTATATAGCCTTCTTCTTATTTTGCTAAAGGTATCCGAAGGGGACATTGAATTATTTTCCCTCAATTCATAAAAGACATGGAGATATTTTCTCAACCACCTCTTTAATTATTTCCTTATCTTCTTCTATAATTCACTCCAATTGTCCCCTCAATTATGTTAGCATGATTTGCTAAAAATCTTCATGGGAGACAAGATGATATTTTCCTTTAAGACTCTTTTGTTTCTTCTTACAACTTTCCCCCGTAAACATCCCATTCCTCTTAAGCATTTTGATATCTTTTTATTTAACTATCACCACCTTCTTCTCTAGTTCTCATTCTCTCCCTTTCTCACTTCAAATTTCTAACTAAAGACATAGAGCACAAAGCTCTCTTTGTGGCCAAGACAATTATAATTCCCAACCATGATCGAGGCGGTTTTAGAGTTAATTCAAGCTTGATTGTTAACCCAAACTTTGGTGCTTTTCAAAGAAGTTTTGAGGTAGGTTTTCTTTAATCTAAACTTAGTTTTTAGTATGTATTTTCTCCATGTTTAATGCATAATTTTCGTGTTCAAAATTCATGCAAATTTCTAGTTAAGTTAACATGCATCCTTAAACATTTATGAACAAAAACTTGAGTCTTGAGTTACAACCCACAACCAACTTTTATTTTGGTTTGATGACAATGTTAGAAACATGTTAGGAATGTTTAAAACCGGTTTCCATAACTTTAAGATTGATGTTCTAATGTTTTGAGCTTAAAGAGCAAATTTAAGCATGTTTTCATCATTATTTACAAGAAAGGCTAGAGATATAATTTGATAATGATTTTGGTATAAAACTCATGAGAATATGTTTATTCTGATTATATAATGCATGTTGCATATTTTGGAATGGTTTTGAGATTTTAAACAAGGATAATATGCTTTAAGTTAAAGAAAAATTTGACATCCCATAAACTTTATAATACCTCTATGGGCAGTGGCTATTTCTTAAAATTCTGGAGTTAAATGAAAATGAATTTTGTAAATTGGTTTGCATATTTAAAAAGTAGACATCCTAAGCTTTCCAATGAGCTATCATGACCCTAAATCGGAGTTGTATTTTAATTTCTATGAATTTTTCAATTTTCGGATTAGAAACTAGTAAACCTGCCAGTGGTAATAAACCACCCGTCTATCTTAAGTAAACCACCTGTTAACCCGTGTGTTAATTGTAGATAGTGAACCCGCCTTTTTACAAAAGTATACCACCAAGTTGCCATGGTATACTAGCTGTTAACTTGAACCAAAAACCCAATTTTGCTCACCTTCTAGTCTCTTAATGTCTTACAACCTTTCCAATACTACCCTAAATGATTTATGAATTCTTATTAGAGACTAAAACATAAAAATTGCTTGTATGTATTTTATATTGCGTTTAAGATAAAAATTGTTTACTTGGTATTTAAAGAACAATTGCATAAAAATACTTTAATGGCACTAGTAGACGGGTTTACACATAATTCACTTATGAGTGTGATTATACGTTGTGCTTTAGTTTTAATTGTCCTTATGCATGCCTTAGGGTCAAGGATGTGTGGAGCTAACGTTGATTAATTCCGAGAATAAAAGTTTGTTGTTAAGCTTTGAAGGTAGGGATTCTATTACTCATCTTTTGTGAGGTTTTGGTAAATTAAATTTGATTGTTTTATATTGTAAAATATGTATATTGTATAGCGATAAATATAATAATTTGACATATGTTATAAATTGAGAAGCATGGTTAGGAAATTGACTCTATAAATATAAATTGAATACAAAGGAATAGTGAGATGTAAAAAGGGCGACGGTTACGTCCTTGGGCACGAATACCCTAAAAGGAAAAATAGGGGGAAGGTGATGACGCTTCCTTGGGTTGAAAGTCCCAGAACACACTGTACAGGAATCGATTTGGTGAGGACTCGGGGCTTGATGTCCCCTCACCGGAACACCCTTGAAATGTTTATAGGGTGATCAAGTACGCCCATTTGGGTTTCGATGAGTTGAGTGATACTCAATTTAACATGGATACCTAGGAACAATGATGATTGGTAATATTTGTATAAATGTGTAATTATGACACTTGGTAATGATTAACTACGGTATCCATAAGATGTGATCATAATAAACCTCATAATCTGGAATATGATGTAACCTACTAACCATGCAGTTTTTAATGTGGTAATGGATAAACCATAAGGTGAGTCATGATTTCCCTACTGGGCATGTCGATGCTCATCCCTATCATATATTCATATCTCAGGTGGAACTCAGTGCAACATATTTGAAGAGGAATAAGCGAAAACAATCTTGCTGTTTTCGTGTTAGAAGACCCTGTTTAATTACAACTTATCTACAACATGTAAGAGTTGTATTATTTTTTTTTTATGGCTGTGTTAAGTTATTTGGGAATTGTACTATGGTGATGATGACTGTAATTATATATATTTGGTGCTACACTAAAAACTGTGGTTTGTATTTAAAACGTTTATTTTTATTTTTCTTGTTGTTTAAAGACCCATGGGCATTGTTTAATTGATTTAAATAATATAAAATTTAAAATTATTTTTATTTATTTAAAACTGTTAACCCCCACATAGGGGTGTTACAGAATTTTTGGTATCAGAGCCTAGGTTCGATTAACCTAGGGGGTATAGCACCACCTTAAAAATTAATCTTTGGGAATGGTTTTAAAGTTAGGTGTTAATGTCATCATCATTTGGTACTGATCCTAGTTAAATTTTCGCAGCCAGTAGAAACTATGCCACCAAGACGTCAAATGCAATCGTCTGAGCTGTCACAACCGGTTGAACATGCTCAAGAAGTTGAGCAACCGGAACCGATGGAACAAGCTCAAGAAGATGAGCAACTACAACATGCAACACAATCCCCGCCAGCTGCACCAGAAGTAAATAATTTAGGACAAATTCTTCAAGCATTACAAAATGTGCAAAGACCTGTGGAGGTTCGTGATCCCGAACAACGACATCTAACTCTGTTGAAGGAGTTTATGAAGCAGAAACCACCCACATTTAGTGGAGAACCTAACCCGGTCATAGCAGAACAATGGCTAAAGGCAGTCAAAAAGAAGTTGGACACCTTGAGGATTCCACGGGAGTATTGGGTTAGCTTTTCAACATATATATTTGAGGGTAAAGCCGAAGAATGGTGGGATCTTCAGAAAGACGACTATGACGTGCCGAATCTTACATGGGAGCAGTTCGAAACCATTTTTCGCAACACCTATATTCCTCAGAGCCATAGGCAAGCAATGATGCGAGAATTTGAAAACCTGGTGCAGGGAGATACAACAGTTGCTGAATACCATGCTCGATTTATAGAATTGTCTCGCTACAATCCCGGGGCTGTATCGGATCCAATGGCGAGATGCGAAAAATTTAGAAATAACCTGAGGCCGAAAATCAGACAAATGGTAGCTGCTGTTCCATCAACAGATTTTCTTGATCTTGTAGCTGCGGCACAGCGGGCAGAGACAGAACTAAATAACTCCTATGGAGAGTATAAGGGTTCTGGTGGGCGTCAAAGGAAAATAAGTAAGAAAGAGAAGTCACAAGGGCAAGTCATTCAGCATAGTAGAGTGACTATTGGTGGTGGATCTTCTGGTAGTGGTCGTTTCCAACCGTATGCTTGTCATAACTGTGGACAAGTGGGACATCTGAGGAGAAATTGCCCTAACCACCCTACACAATCATCCTTTGCACCAAGGCCACAAGGAAGTCATTTTGGCTCCACTGTTTGGGGAGGGAGTCAAAATCGTGGAGCGCCTCAGCAAAACACTCCAGCTTCCCAAGTCTCAGTAACTCAACCTCGAGGGTTCCAGCCTCAGTACAACTATCAACAGCGGCCACAGGGTCCCAATTTTTATACTAATCAGAACTTCCAACCGACTTCACAAGGCTCAATGAATCAAAGGCCATATTTTTCTGGGAGAAATAATAATAAGGCTAGTAGTAGCCAAGGAAACCGAGGAAAAAGTGATAAAGGAAAAGCACCAGCACAAGCTTATGCAATTACGGCTACAGCTGGACAAGCAAAACAGGCTGATCACTCAGTTGTAGACGGTATGATTCACGTGTCTCATTCTTGGGCTCATGTATTATTTGACACTGGTGCCACTCATTCATTTATATCTATGTTATTTGCTTCCGTACTACAATTAGAAACTGAGACATGTAGTTCATCATTAACCCTTAGTACACCAATGGGCGGGATAGCTGAAGTATCCATAATTTGTAAATCAGTGTGTATTGTTATAGGAGAACATAAACTATCGGCTGACCTATATGTAATAACTATGACAGAGTTTGATGTAATCTTAGGAATGGATTGGCTAACTAAATACCAGGCAATAGTAGATTGTCATAGGAAACGTGTCTCTTTATTCACCAAGAATGGACAAGTCGTCGAATTTCAGGCAAAAACAGGAACAGTGACACCAGCCCCGGTGCTAAAGGCTTGTATTGGAGGACGAAGGAATTTCACCAATCTTGGGACGATCTTTGCTTCAAATGGAGAACTAAAGAAGAGTGACCTATCCTCTCACACTCCTGTGGTGGACGAATTTTCAGATGTTTTTCCAGATGAATTGCCCGGACTTCCGCCTAATAGAGAAATTGAGTTTGTCATCGACCTAACTCAAGGAGCAACGCCTGTTTCTATCGCTCCGTATCGAATGGCACCTGCTGAGAAAGTGGAATTGAGGAAGCAGTTGGACGAATTACTGGAAAAAGGATTTATTCGACCAAGTACATCACCTTGGGGAGCTCCAGTACTTTTTGTGAAGAAACATGACGGATCGTTGAGGCTCTGTGTCGATTATCGCCAGCTTAATCGATTGACTATCAAGAACAAGTACCCTCTACCCCGAATTGATGAGTTGTTCGATCAGTTAGGAGGATCTTGCTATTTCTCAAAGATTGACTTACGATCCGGATATCACCAACTGAAGATAAGAGAAGAGGACATTCCAAAGACAGCTTTTCGGACTCGCTACGGTCATTTTGAGTTTCTTGTCATGCCTTTCGGGTTGACTAATGCACCAGCGGCTTTCATGGACTTGATGAACCGTGTCTTTCGACCGTACTTAGATCAATTTATCATTGTCTTCATAGATGATATCTTGATCTATTCTAAAAACGAAGAAGAACATGCTGAGCATTTGAGGATCGCTCTACAAACGTTGAGAGAACATGGTCTTTATGCAAAAAGAGAAAAATGTGATTTCTGGATGACGAAGGTCAAGTTCCTTGGACACGTTGTCTCTGAAGAAGGCATCTCAGTGGACCCCTCCAAAATTGAAGCAGTGCTAAATTGGGAACGACCAAAGAACGTGTCGGAGATTCGAAGTTTCCTCGGACTAGCTGGATACTATCGACGCTTCGTAGAGAATTTTTCAAAGATTGCTTCTCCATTAACAAAACTCACAAGGAAGAATGTCAAGTTCGTGTGGGATGATAAATGTGAAGAAGCATTTGAGGAACTGAAGCAAAGACTCACTAGTGCACCTGTGCTAATCATACCTAACAACGAGGAGCCTTACACAGTATACACTGATGCCTCAGGAAACGGTTTGGGTTGTGTGTTAATGCAGCATGGACGAGTAGTTGCCTACGCCTCACGCCAATTGAAACCCCATGAGAGGAACTACCCCACACATGATCTTGAGTTAGCTGCTGTGGTTTTCGCACTCAAAATTTGGAGATGTTATCTATATGGCGCAAAGTTCGAGCTATATTCAGATCATCAAAGTCTGAAATATTTGTTTACTCAAAAGGATCTCAATCTAAGGCAACGAAGATGGACTGAGTACATGGTGGACTATGACTTTAGTATCCAATATCATCCTGGAAAAGCAAATGCCGTGGCAGATGCTCTAAGTCGTAAGAACAACGGACGTATAGCCAGTTTAGCATTGGAAGATTGGAGACGAGTCACCATCGCCGACTTCAACTTGCAATATTATGAAGATGACGAGAGAGCTTTCCTATTCAATGTGATAGCAACTCCTACGTTAATTCAGAAAGTAAAACAAGGACAATGGCACGATGAAGGATTACGTAGGGTTTGGGAGCAAATACAAAATGGAGAACAACTGGATGGATGGCAGATTGAGCCAGAAGGATTTTTACTTTACAAAGGAAGATTAGTTGTTCCAGAGGATCCATATCTCAGGCATGCGGTGCTAGATGAGGCTCACCGTTCAAAGTTTGCTATTCATCCTGGAAGCACAAAAATGTATATGGATCTAAAACGACAATACTGGTGGCGAGGAATGAAACGAGATGTAGCAACCTTTGTCTCTAAGTGCATGACGTGCCAACAGGTTAAAGCGGAACATCAAAAGCCTGGAGGCGAGTTGAGGAGCTTACCTATTCCAGAATGGAAGTGGGATCATGTGACAATGGACTTTGTTATTGGATTTCCTAAGACTCAAATAGGGCATGACGCCGTTTGGGTAATTGTAGATCGTTTAACTAAGACAGCCCACTTCATCCCAATCAGAACTAGTTATAGTGTCTCAAAATTATGTCAATTATATGTGGAAAAGGTAGTGACATTGCATGGAGTGCCAATGTCAATAGTTTCCGATAGAGATACACGTTTCACGTCGAAATTTTGGAGAGGATTGCAGAGGGCCTTGGGAACTCAATTGAATTTTAGTACAGCTTTTCATCCTCAAACAGATGGACAATCTGAACGTGTCATTCAGATTCTCGAGGATATGCTTCGGGCTTGTGTGCTGGACTTTGGAACAAATTGGGCTGCACAGCTGCCATATGTTGAATTCGCATATAACAACAGTTACCAAGCAAGTATTAGAATGGCTCCATATGAGGCCTTATATGGTAGACCTTGTAGATCTCCATTGTGTTGGGCTGAAAAGGAAGAGCGTCTTGAACTTGGGCCTCAGTTTATCAGAGAAACAACGGACAAGATCCAGATTATTCGCGAACGTCTTCAGACAGCTCAAAGTCGACAAAAGAGTTATGCAGATAAGAGGAGGCGACCTTTAGAGTTCATGATTGGAGACTTTGTGTTCTTAAAAGTGAAACCAAAACGAGGTGTATCTCGATTTGGTGTTAAAGGAAAGTTAGCACCAAGGTATACAGGACCGTTTGAGATTGTGGAACGCATTGGAACGTTGGCATACCGTTTAGACCTACCACCACAATTGTCTCATGTACATAATGTGTTTCATGTATCGATGTTGAGAAAGTATGAACCTGACCCTTCACATGTGATCATGTGGACAGATGTGCCGATTCAAGGAGATACGAATTATGAAGAAATTCCAGTTCAAATACTGGATCATGAAATAAAAATATTACGTCGTCGTGAAATTCCTCTGGTGAAAGTGATGTGGCAACACCATGATGTGGAGGAAGCCACATGGGAACTTGAATCTGAAATGAGAGAAAAGTATCCACATTTGTTTTAACATTGTAATCAGTGTAAGAAATTTCGAGGACGAAATTTTTTATAGGAGGGGAGAGCTGTAACACCCGTATTTTTAACGGGCATGATTTTGTAAAATTTAATGAATAAAATGTGACTATTTAAAATTACTAAGTTGTTTACGATCATTAAAAAAAAAATACCACTTTAGTATTTTCTTACCAAGTCTTCCTAAGAAACATTCAAAATTTACCAACACTTCTACCAATCTTGTCTCCCTAAATTATTGCTCAATTATATAGCCTTCTTCTTATTTTGCTAAAGGTATCCGAAGGGGACATTGAATTATTTTCCCTCAATTCATAAAAAACATGGAGATATTTTCTCAACCACCTCTTTAATTATTTCCTTATCTTCTTCTATAATTCACTCCAATTGTCCCCTCAATTATGTTAGCATGATTTGCTAAAAATCTTCATGGGAGACAAGATGATATTTTCCTTTAAGACTCTTTTGTTTCTTCTTACAACTTTCCCCCGTAAACATCCCATTCCTCTTAAGCATTTTGATATCTTTTTATTTAACTATCACCACCTTCTTCTCTAGTTCTCATTCTCTCCCTTTCTCACTTCAAATTTCTAACTAAAGACATAGAGCACAAAGCTCTCTTTGTGGCCAAGACAATTATAATTCCCAACCATGATCGAGGCGGTTTTAGAGTTAATTCAAGCTTGATTGTTAACCCAAACTTTGGTGCTTTTCAAAGAAGTTTTGAGGTAGGTTTTCTTTAATCTAAACTTAGTTTTTAGTATGTATTTTCTCCATGTTTAATGCATAATTTTCGTGTTCAAAATTCATGCAAATTTCTAGTTAAGTTAACATGCATCCTTAAACATTTATGAACAAAAACTTGAGTCTTGAGTTACAACCCACAACCAACTTTTATTTTGGTTTGATGACAATGTTAGAAACATGTTAGGAATGTTTAAAACCGGTTTCCATAACTTTAAGATTGATGTTCTAATGTTTTGAGCTTAAAGAGCAAATTTAAGCATGTTTTCATCATTATTTACAAGAAAGGCTAGAGATATAATTTGATAATGATTTTGGTATAAAACTCATGAGAATATGTTTATTCTGATTATATAATGCATGTTGCATATTTTGGAATGGTTTTGAGATTTTAAACAAGGATAATATGCTTTAAGTTAAAGAAAAATTTGACATCCCATAAACTTTATAATACCTCTATGGGCAGTGGCTATTTCTTAAAATTCTGGAGTTAAATGAAAATGAATTTTGTAAATTGGTTTGCATATTTAAAAAGTAGACATCCTAAGCTTTCCAATGAGCTATCATGACCCTAAATCGGAGTTGTATTTTAATTTCTATGAATTTTTCAATTTTCGGATTAGAAACTAGTAAACCTGCCAGTGGTAATAAACCACCCGTCTATCTTAAGTAAACCACCTGTTAACCCGTGTGTTAATTGTAGATAGTGAACCCGCCTTTTTACAAAAGTATACCACCAAGTTGCCATGGTATACTAGCTGTTAACTTGAACCAAAAACCCAATTTTGCTCACCTTCTAGTCTCTTAATGTCTTACAACCTTTCCAATACTACCCTAAATGATTTATGAATTCTTATTAGAGACTAAAACATAAAAATTGCTTGTATGTATTTTATATTGCGTTTAAGATAAAAATTGTTTACTTGGTATTTAAAGAACAATTGCATAAAAATACTTTAATGGCACTAGTAGACGGGTTTACACATAATTCACTTATGAGTGTGATTATACGTTGTGCTTTAGTTTTAATTGTCCTTATGCATGCCTTAGGGTCAAGGATGTGTGGAGCTAACGTTGATTAATTCCGAGAATAAAAGTTTGTTGTTAAGCTTTGAAGGTAGGGATTCTATTACTCATCTTTTGTGAGGTTTTGGTAAATTAAATTTGATTGTTTTATATTGTAAAATATGTATATTGTATAGCGATAAATATAATGATTTGACATATGTTATAAATTGAGAAGCATGGTTAGGAAATTGACTCTATAAATATAAATTGAATACAAAGGAATAGTGAGATGTAAAAAGGGCGACGGTTACGTCCTTGGGCACGAATACCCTAAAAGGAAAAATAGGGGGAAGGTGATGACGCTTCCTTGGGTTGAAAGTCCCAGAACACACTGTACAGGAATCGATTTGGTGAGGACTCGGGGCTTGATGTCCCCTCACCGGAACACCCTTGAAATGTTTATAGGGTGATCAAGTACGCCCATTTGGGTTTCGATGAGTTGAGTGATACTCAATTTAACATGGATACCTAGGAACAATGATGATTGGTAATATTTGTATAAATGTGTAATTATGACACTTGGTAATGATTAACTACGGTATCCATAAGATGTGATCATAATAAACCTCATAATCTGGAATATGATGTAACCTACTAACCATGCAGTTTTTAATGTGGTAATGGATAAACCATAAGGTGAGTCATGATTTCCCTACTGGGCATGTCGATGCTCATCCCTATCATATATTCATATCTCAGGTGGAACTCAGTGCAACATATTTGAAGAGGAATAAGCGAAAACAATCTTGCTGTTTTCGTGTTAGAAGACCCTGTTTAATTACAACTTATCTACAACATGTAAGAGTTGTATTATTTTTTTTTTTATGGCTGTGTTAAGTTATTTGGGAATTGTACTATGGTGATGATGACTGTAATTATATATATTTGGTGCTACACTAAAAACTGTGGTTTGTATTTAAAACGTTTATTTTTATTTTTCTTGTTGTTTAAAGACCCATGGGCATTGTTTAATTGATTTAAATAATATAAAATTTAAAATTATTTTTATTTATTTAAAACTGTTAACCCCCACATAGGGGTGTTACACGTTACCAAAGAGCATTGTCTGAGATAATTAACCTCTATCTGACGTCGTGTTCTTGCGACATCAAGTGGACATGTAGCAGCAGCTGCAAGGCTTCCTGCGACAAAACCGGCAGAGTAATTTGCCCCAAGGACAGTGGTTGCACCGGCTTCATCACCCACAAGCCCAAGAATTCTTCTTCTTATCTGTAAAAACAGGAACAAGAGGCTAGGGGTTAAAAAAAATAACAAAATAATTGCTGGCATCAAGCTGAAAATAATAGACACCGACACCCCACCGGCTCAAGAGTTGACCAGCAGACTGCAGAGAAAGGAACATTGCGAGCAAGTTGTGCTCCAAGGCCAGTCCACAAGACGCAATATCTTTGTACTTTAAAAGAAAAAGGGTATCCCCATTATATTAAGCAAAAAAGAAAGAAAAGTAAAGGTATGAAAATAAAAATCCCTTATCACGTTTGAAGTAAAACTTACAGTTTTGGAGATAGTTTGTGCCCTTCACAGGGGTAATGGCCCCATGCAGTGTCTTCGAAACTCCTGGAGGCTTGCCTCCAGTTTGGATTTCTCTAAACGCCTAAGAGAAAATGAGGAAGAGACTGGAATAAGTACTTTGTCTTTGACCAAGTAATCGTTCTCCATAACAATTTAGCTAATACGTGACAGCAAAGGTATCAGATTCTATACTTATTTCATAATTATTATGCAAGAAAGCAAAAGAAATCTATGGTATGAACTCTATTATCAGGTTCCTGTAATTGAATGGCAAGGCCTGGTATTATGCGCATAAATCTCATCGATAGTATCACAATAAATTCTATGGTACATATAAAGCCTAAAAAATACCAACTGCGATCAAAATCAACAAGAGAGGTGTGAGAGGGTAATGTGAAACAACATTGCACCTGCATGCAGGTTCTTGCCAACTCAATAGGATAGCAGGTAACACAAGCTAATGACGGTGCGGCAGATCCTGCCACTAAGGGGACATATGGTGTCAAGTTCAGAGCATGTTGAGAAGTGAAATCTTCCATAAAATTGCGAAAAAGGTCATAGCAAGGCAAGTAGATCCCCACCTGAAGGACATTGTAAAAATTGTGTATACAACATAGCATCTGGAAAAACCAATTTATTTTAGAGTTTGTTGAACCGTGGAAAGGAGATACAAAGACAAAAGAGGGAACATTTTCTAAGAAAGAGACTCACAGTTGGCACAGCCAGTGCTAAGCTCGCATTTGTCCCCCTCCATAATTTCAAAAAACCCTCCTGCAAAGTTCAATCCTTCAAAAACCTCCAACAAGAAGAAATTTGCTGGCCAAACTTTATCATCATGACATTTAACTAACCTACAAGCCTAAATGCAAAATAGCAATTTCAGGACGAACATGTCACGAAAACAATGAATGGCACATGACCACCAACCTGACATGCGATTTTATACAAGACATCCAATGTTCCTTTATAGGGACCACTACACTCCGGATGGCACACATGTTCAGACCCCAAGAACCGAACTCGTATAAGATGCAGAAGATTTCAAATCTGGAAGCACCTAAGAACAATCCAAACCCAAATTTTAATACAACTTTATCACTAAACAACATTTAAACAATGTACGTAAAGGCAGTACTATATTATACACACCGTGGCAGTTTCAAAACACATAGTACCGCATAACACCGGATAAGGAATCCCAGCAGCTTGTGCTTGCAACCGTGTCTACAGATGAGGCATGTATAAGACTAATTGATAAACAATATCATCGTACAAACAAAACAATTGTTTAAAACAAAAGAATAATGTAATCAACATACTAATTAAAAATTAAGAATAAAGGATTGCCATTTCAAACATTTAAGTTTAATTCACACCAAGACGGGGTTAATGCCAAACGATTCTCCTATAAAATTGAGTGGCAGTATTCTCCAGATTACACGAGAAACGTTCAAAAAGTTCTGTTTTTTCTTTTACGAACTTTCATAAAGGTGAAGAAATTAACTATTGTTTAATCAAACATAGACTTAGCAATTACAAAGAAACAACATTAATTTCGAACGTTTGAGTTTAAATTAATAAATAATATTTCTCCTATAAGAGAGATGGTAAATAAATTAATTAAAAAATCTCCGGACATTCTCTAAAGCAGCTAAGAATCGAAAGAAACAGAGGAAGTTTCGAACTTGAAAAGACCTTGGCCATGTCGAGAGGGTTAACGAAGACGGCGGAGAGAAGGGAGGCACCTGCGGTGGAGAAAGCCCTCTCTGCGAACCCCAAATCGGCGTCGGCCATGGCTTTCGTAATGGAGGAGGAGGGTGGCGGAGGAGTCTTTGAAGACGGTGTCCGACATGGACGAAGCGCTTCCTTCGAAGTCGACTCTGGTCGCCGCCGCGCTTATCCACGAAGGTATGCCCTGCCTCGAGCCCGCCATTAGAGGCCCTTGTGTCTTTTGCTCTGTTATTTTGAATTTGTCGAGGGCAAGGAAATGTTTTCGTTTGGATTTTTGTGGAATTTAGGACCTTTGTCGTTTATATTGTATCGTTTGCTCTTTGTTGCCGTTCTACAAAATGACGTCGTTTGTGGGGTGTTGTCGTTATTGACACTGTCGTTTTATGCGTCATTTCTTTATGCAACGTGAATTTTACATGGTGTTAGGAAAACTTGACTCAAACAATACCGGTTGTAATGTTCTTATATATGTTATAGTATAGTATAAAGTAAAAATATAATATAATATTAATTTTTTATATGTCACAGTATTGATTTAAACCCAAATAGTTTAAACCAAGATTGTCAAACACTATTAATTGTCACAAAAATTTAGTTTCATGCTATAGTTGAATAGTTGTTCATGTCTTTTCGTTGTGTGTTTTTAAGTTTCATGTTGCTTTCATTATCGGCGACGTTTGTGTTTATACTACGGTCAATACCGAACTCTGTAAAGGGTGTTTGGCTCTTGGTTAAAAAAATAGGATAAAACTCTCAGTAGTTATAATAAAAAAATAAAAAAAAAATAGCTACAGTGTAAACTTTTATATACTTTAGTGTTGTTAACTAAAATTGATTCTAACCACACTTCCTAAACACCCTAGTAGTTTTATGTTTAATTTCACTTCTTTCTGTCGTTTCATAATATAACGTTGCTCCTGTGCCACTGTAGTTCATAAGAAGCTATGTCGGTTTATATTTATGTTGTCTGCGTGTTATTGTCATTTTTATAATTTGGTTTTGCTTTTGAAGATTTAGTCTATTTCATTATATGCTGCTACTATCGTCACTTTAAAGGATGTTTGGTCATTTCATTTAGAACCATAGTTGTGGTTATGAAATAGTGTAAAGTTCTCACATGTTACAGTAAAAAAGTAAAAAATTATTATAGTGTAAAGTTCTCATATACTACAATATTTTAAACCACAATCATAATTTTAACTATACTTCCCAAACATCCTATTATTCTTGTTGATAAGTGACTACATTAATAAGAAATTATTGTTATTGCCATGTTATGCTTATCGTCGTTTCATAGTCCATCTATTGGCTACCACCAAGGCCCGCTGCCATTGTCCCTCTCTCTTTGTGGTAGAGGCACATAGAATTGAGTGGAGGCACCCACGCCTACTTAATTTATAAAATTTAGATTTTTGCCCATGAAGTTTTTGAATAATTATATATATGTCTTTATTTTGCAAGAAAAATTGTAAGTTTGTCCCACTGAATAGTTGAAATATATTGCGTACCCTTATTTTTAAGAAAAATTTATAAATATGTACCCTTTGATAATGAAAATATACAACTACATCTCCATTCAATAAAATGTTATCTTTTATAACTACCAAAATAAATAAATAAAGTGCTATCTTTTATTTCTTTAAAGTGTTCCCATTAGAAAGGTTTCTTGTCTCCGCCACTGCCCTCTCTAGTAATTTAGAGTTTGGGACTTTTTTTGACAGGATCCGACTCCTATGTCTCCTCTTTGGTGTCTCCCTTCATGTCCCCTTAATGACATCTTGCCATTCAATTAAAACATCATTTAAATTGGAATATATTGACAAATAATTTAAAATGCTACGTCAATTGATGATACCATGAGGTTTAAAATACTGTCAAGCAAAATGTTAAATATTGCTAATAAAGGTTTTTTTGTCTCTTATCAAACAAAAAAAAAATCTAATTTGCAACTATGTTCATAGGCAAAGAGGGGACATGTTTTTCACCTTCCTAGTCTTCATTTTGATTATAATTGAAGATTTTTAACTATGTTCATAGACACACATAGGATTCAGGAACACAATTGTAACGCCCCTATATGGGGGTTAACAGTTTTTAATGAGATAAAATAAAAATAAATAATAAAAGTAAAACCTTAAAGATTAAAATTTGCCCGGGACTTAAATGAAAACTCTCAACTCAAAAATAAAAATATAAACGATAAATAAACCACAGTTTTAATGTAGCACCTTAAATTTAATAATATAAACTGTTGTCATCATCATTTTAACCCTCAACACATTGTAATACAGTCACAGAAAGTAACAATTGATGCTTACATTATCATGAAGAACATTCTCAACAATTGAAGCAGTCCCAATGTAATATAGCTACATCACTTCCTCAACTATATTTCTCGTAGCCACCTCACACTTAGTGAGTCCTGAAAAGATAAAAATATAAGGGTATGAGCAACACTATGCTCAGTAGAGAAAGCCATTACTCACCTTCAGGTTTTTATCATTACCACATTAAAATCTGCATGGTTAGTAAGTCACATCATATTCCAGATTATGAGGTTTATTATGATCACATCTTATGGATACCGTAGTTAATCATTACCAAGTGTCATAATTACACATTTATACAAATATTACCAATCATCATTGTTCCTAGGTATCCATGTTAAATTGAGTATCACTCAACTCATCGAAACCCAAATGGGCGCACTTGATCACCCTATAAACATTCCAAGGGTGTTCCGGTGAGGGGACATCAAGCCCCGAGTCCTCACCAAATCAATTCCTGTACAGTGTGTTCTGGGACTTTCAACCCAAGGAAGCGTCATCACCTTCCCCCTATTTTACCTTTTAGGGTATTCATGCCCAAGGACGTAACCGTCGCCCTTTTCATGTCTCACAATTTCTCTATATTAAATCATTATTAATAGAGTTAATTTTCCTAACCATGCTTCTCAATTTATAACATGTGTCAATTCATTATGTTCCTCGCCGTACAATACAAGACGAGTCCATGTCACAGTTTCATATGTGATACACATATAATATCAGTTCAACATAGATATATATATATATTGCGGCAAAACAATCAATTTTAATTCTATAAAAACCTCACAAAAGATGAGTAATAGAATCCCTACCTTTCAAGCTTATCAACAGTCTCTTAATCCTGGAATCAATTAACGTTAGCTCCATACTCCCTTGATCCTAAGGCGTGCATAAGGACAATTAAAACTAAAGCACAACATACAACTACATTCATAAATAAATCATGTGTAAACCTATCTTACTAGTATGCCATTAAAGCTTTTATATAAATCTCTTTTGAATACCACAGTAAACAATTTTTGTCTTAACACAATATAAAATGTGAACAAGTAATCTATATGTTTTAGTCCCTAATAAGATTCATCAATCACTTAGGATAATATTGGAAAGGTTGCAAGACATTAAAGAATTAGGTGGTGAGCAAAGATGGGTTCTTGGTTCAGGTTAGCAGCTGGTATACCATAACAAACTGGCAGATTTACTAGTTTCCAATACAAAAATTGAATAATTCTTAGAAAATAAAATACAACTCCGATTTAGGTTTATGATAGCTCGTTAGAAAGCCTAGGATGCTACTTTTCAAATATGCAAACCAATTCATAAAATTCATTTTAATTTAATCTTAGAATTTCAAGAAATAACCACTGCCCATAGGGGTATTACAAAGTTTAACAATATAAATTTTCTGTCTAGGGCATATACACTTAGACTTCATACATATGCTCCAAAATAGCAACAAACATATACTTAGGTTTAAGAACGCAAATTTGAATAATCCTTTAGTATAAAAGAAAATTTATAAATGAAAGACTAAATTTGTTCATAAGATTCTAACCTCGGATTATGGTTAGTTGGAAGCTTGAAATGGCTTCAAAACAGGTTCCTTTACTTCGGTATGACTGAAATTCTTGCTCAAATGGAGGTGATGGTGGCTGATTTTTATGGCTGCCTTGAAGAAGTTCTCTAAGTATTTTGCTTCAGCAAAGAAATGAGAAGAAGAGTGTGGGAACCGTGGAAGAAAAAGGAAGAAAAGATGAAGTCTTTGAAAAGAAGTGATAGAAACAATTATAGAGGAGACATGTTGAAGCATGTCACGGAGGAAATAAAGAAAATGAGGGTCAAGAGTAGTTGGAAAATATATCCTTATGTCTCATCTAAAGACTTTAACACACATAATGCCAATATGACATTTTTGAGATTTATTAGAAGTTCTAAGGCTTTTTAGTAATCATACTAAATAAATATAGGAGAATTTTAGAAAATTTAAAAATAGATAAAAATAAATATTATAAAATAAATTTAAATGAAGCAATTTTTTTTTTTATACATTAAAAATTAATTTAATTACCTCAATACCCGTTAGAAGAATAACGGGTGTCACAGCTCTACCCCCCTTAAAGAAATTTCGTCCTCGAAATTTCAATTCAGCAATACTAGTAAAAATTTTGATTCCATTATGATTCCAATTCCGAGTCTAAACCGTTAATGTTGTTTATCTTCCAAAGTTAAGTTATCGTATCTCCACTTATTTACTTGCATAATAAATCTTACTCCTAAATCCCTCAATGAGAGTATTTCTGACAAGTTTCAACTTATAACACCGTATAATAGTCTAAGAATCTGATCAGGCATACATATTGACCATATCATGATTCCAGTCCTTCATTGTCCATGGACTGTGATTTACAATCATATTTAAGGAGATTGCCAGAGAAATTTTATATACTTCATCTTTAGGTTCCTTTTCCTTTTTGAGTAAGGAAAAGTCAAATATATTTGATTTCATACCTCAACTAATAAACTAAAACATAATCATAAAACATATATCACAAACACTTATATTCAAAACCATACATTAAACTTATTCATAGAGATATTAAACGGAATCTCTGGTTGTAGACAAACCCGACATATTTTTCATTAAACAGCTATCATCATGACACAAACATTCAACCCAAATAATATATTCATATTTCATATGGAATATCCCCATAATTGACTCTGGTACTTCCACATAATATTAACAGAATATTACACATTACAAACATAATACGGATACGTTTCGAGAGTACAAGGCACTCCGTATACCAGCTATCCATATCATGCATGCTTATAGAATACAAAAACATCGATAAACAAAAGATCGGACCTTAAGAAGGATGCGTTTCGAGAGCATCAAGTACTCCGTATCCAGCCATCCCGGCATTAGGCTCAATGAATCTAAAAGATTGAACAACAACGTACCACAAGTAACACAGAATACAAGGCAAACGGTTATTCGTAACACACGAAATACGGACACACATGCCTACATGCCAAAGATAAAACAAAAAGATTACAGATGGAGATTCAAATCAATTGGCCGCTCCCGGCTTTCTCTTTCCCATTCAAGCTTGGATGTTGCAGTGTCGGATTCTGGATGTATGATTTGCATTTTATCTATCAATTCCTCAGCTGTTGAAGCAGTGACAAAGATTTGTCTCTCCGATTCTGTAGTGATGTTTTCTTCCACAGCGTAATCTAGAAATTTCAAAAGACCGTCATAAAAACCCTTTACGTTCAGCAGTCCCAAAGGTTTGGAATAAAAGCCCAACAATTGCCCACAAGCAACTATAAATATTTCCTCAAGAGTACCTAGACCACCAGGTAATGCTATAAAAGCATCAGAATTATAGATTATGTCTTTAAAATTTTTAGGGATACTCCTGACTCCTTCTCCCTTACCTATGGCTTCCTTACAAAGGTTTCCTTCAACTGGAATATGAGGCCAAATTCTTACATCAGTAGCGTCACTAGACCTAGCTGCTAGTGCCATATTTACCATCATTTTTATACTACCACCCCCATAGATTATGTTAATCTTCTTGCGTGCTAGGACTTGCCCTAAGTGATTTGCAGCTTCTAAATAAGCTTTATCTTTTCCAAGGCTGGAACCACAAAAGACACAGACATTCTTTATTTTCTTCGTGGACTGGGAGGTAGACATATTTGGTTTATAGAAGTGGTTGCTTAATGTCTGCTCCACTTAGACTTCGGGTTCTACATGAGATTTTAAAGATGAGAAATATACAAAAAGGGCTAAAGAGATAGACGAGTAGGTAATGAAAAGGTAATCCAAAGATTTAAACAAAATCTTGTGCGGATAAGAAAGTAAGATAAGGTGATTGATAGTTTATAGAAAATCTGATTCACTTTTTGAAAAAGATTAGACACTAATTGTATAACTTTTGACAATTGAGAACAATTCGACAAAAGACCCTCTTGACACAACTGTAGACTTTTTGACAAATATACACCAAGTCTAGAAATTTAATATAAACGACAAATACTGTAGAACTTTTGAAATTTGAGACACAAATCTTGAAATATCTGGATAAGCTTTTCAAAATTCAAACATATTACTGTACCGTATGTAACGTGTTTGATAAGATAATATATTTTATTATATATATATTTAAGAAAATCATAAATTAAATAAGATATTAACACTTACTGTATCAATCTAATAATCACAATTATTTCAAACACAAAAGCAAATATTCTGAGTAAAAGAAAAACACAAACTGTTGAACATAAGCTAAAACTGCTTCAAATAAGTAAAGACTAAATAACCTTTATAGAGCGATGACTTATTCCCCATCCAGTTTTCTTATGGCTTGACAAACAGGATCTAAAAATACCATATTCCTGAGGCGTTGTCTTTCTGTATAAAATTTAGGCCAGAGTTTAAAAATAGCTCATTGAACATATCCACTAGGGTGACCGTGGATAGGAGGATGGATGCTATCCAAGTTCTCCTTTGAAAGTCCATCCCTACAAAACCTTATTTTATCCTCTCTATTCGTAGACATATAACCAGGTGAAGTACATTTACCGTTACAATTTTGTCTTCCACATTTGTTACAAGTGACCACGATGGCACGAGCTCTTCTTTTCATTGCACTACGACTGGTACCTGTTCCTGGTAAACCGACATCTTGACTAAAGTCACTCGGACGGATTTTCCCCTCTATTAACATTCTCACATCACAAGGGATACCAAAACGCATAAGAATCCACAACCGAGTAATTCTAGCCTTGTATTTCTTTCTGAGAATCTTTTGGGAGAGTGATGGGAAATACTTTCTCAGGTGTTGGTACTTTGGGTCCATGATGAGATGAAAGAAGAGTAAATAGAAAGGAAAAATTAAGATAGTAAATTGCAGAATCCTAGAATTCCTTCTTCTTTTAGAGGAAAAGAAGAATTTCTAATGAAAAAGAAGAGGATTTGCGATTTAGAGAGAAAATAACAAATTAAGAGAGAAAAAGTGAACTCGGAGAAATAAGCTCCTATGCACAGTAAACGTATATGTAAACAATGATTAAACCACTGTATATGACACGTATAGAGATCACGTGAGAGAGACAGTGTGAATCAAACTGATTTAAGATTTGAACTAGGCCCAAATGTTCTTAGTTGAAAATGGTCAGGTTGTTTCGGCCTTAACACATTTAGAACGAGTTAAATAACAAACATAAAATTGAAAACCAATTTGTATAAATCTTAAACTCAATTTAAAGCCCACTATAGATAAAGTTAACTATGAACAACAAATCTAATTTAACGACAACAAGGATCTTCCTGAATGATATTTAAAATCATTTCATAACAACATAATCTTCCAGCAACTCAAATAATTTTGTTTTAATCAAAACCTTATTGAACAATGCATACACCCATATGTTATTCCTAATACTCAACATCTATCAATGGATTCATCATCATTACTACCAAGGGTTTAGAATGCGACTAACCTTGAAATCAATACGATTTACGTCTTTCAACGTAGACCATATCAATGAACAAAGACACTTGATGTTACTACTTAAGAACATCTATAATCCCCACAATTCTACTCATACAATATATAATTTCCTCATATAACAAAACCTTAGGTAACCAAAAGATTCACTGATACACTTAAATACAATGTACGTAACGAAATATTCCAATTTTGAGATTCATGCATTCTAGACTTTACACAGTCTCAACAGACCAAAAGTCTAACATTTATCTCTCTCAAGATTCAATACCATGATTCCCAACTTATATCATATTCCTCAAATATATAGAACTTTTAAGAAAAGACATTGACACTTATGTGCTCCATCGAATCCACACATAATCATTACTTAGGTTTGAATCAATTACGAAAAATTTGGCATATCTATGTCAAACTTTAAAATCAATAAATCAAGCCTTATATTTCTTATTGTTTTTCACGAGACAAAAGGCTTTTAAATCCTCGTATCTATACGAATTTCTCATCGTTTATACGAATTAGATATGCTTATAGATCCAAATATTATACGAATCTCTCATAAGCATTCTACTTATAAACTCATTCCATATAATTATCATTCCCTTATAACTATTAATACTTTCCTTCTATATAATTATTGTACTCATATAACCATTAGTATTTTCATTCTATGGCCTTTCCATGTTACATCCTTTTAGACTGTATAAATCAATGTGAAGGTTCATTTTGATGATGACAATGAAAATTCAGCTTCAAAACCATCTCAAAAATATATTTTTTTAAAGTGGTGCTACACTCCCTAGGTTAACCGAACCTAGGCTCTGATACCAATTTCGTTCTGTAACGCCCCTATATGGGGGTTAACAGTTTTTAATGAGATAAAATAAAAATAAATAATAAAAGTAAAACCTTAAAGATTAAAATTTGCCCGGGACTTAAATGAAAACTCTCAACTCAAAAATAAAAATATAAACGACAAATAAACCACAGTTTTAATGTAGCACCTTAAATTTAATAATATAAACTGTTGTCATCATCATTTTAACCCTCAACACATTGTAATACAGTCACAGAAAGTAACAATTGATGCTTACATTATCATGAAGAACATTCTCAACAATTGAAGCAGTCCCAATGTAATATAGCTACATCACTTCCTCAACTATATTTCTCGTAGCCACCTCACACTTAGTGAGTCCTGAAAAGATAAAAATATAAGGGTATGAGCAACACTATGCTCAGTAGAGAAAGCCATTACTCACCTTCAGGTTTTTATCATTACCACATTAAAATCTGCATGGTTAGTAAGTCACATCATATTCCAGATTATGAGGTTTATTATGATCACATCTTATGGATACCGTAGTTAATCATTACCAAGTGTCATAATTACACATTTATACAAATATTACCAATCATCATTGTTCCTAGGTATCCATGTTAAATTGAGTATCACTCAACTCATCGAAACCCAAATGGGCGCACTTGATCACCCTATAAACATTCCAAGGGTGTTCCGGTGAGGGGACATCAAGCCCCGAGTCCTCACCAAATCAATTCCTGTACAGTGTGTTCTGGGACTTTCAACCCAAGGAAGCGTCATCACCTTCCCCCTATTTTACCTTTTAGGGTATTCATGCCCAAGGACGTAACCGTCGCCCTTTTCATGTCTCACAATTTCTCTATATTAAATCATTATTAATAGAGTTAATTTTCCTAACCATGCTTCTCAATTTATAACATGTGTCAATTCATTATGTTCCTCGCCGTACAATACAAGACGAGTCCATGTCACAGTTTCATATGTGATACACATATAATATCAGTTCAACATAGATATATATATATATTGCGGCAAAACAATCAATTTTAATTCTATAAAAACCTCACAAAAGATGAGTAATAGAATCCCTACCTTTCAAGCTTATCAACAGTCTCTTAATCCTGGAATCAATTAACGTTAGCTCCATACTCCCTTGATCCTAAGGCGTGCATAAGGACAATTAAAACTAAAGCACAACATACAACTACATTCATAAATAAATCATGTGTAAACATATCTTACTAGTATGCCATTAAAGCTTTTATATAAATCTCTTTTGAATACCACAGTAAACAATTTTTGTCTTAACACAATATAAAATGTGAACAAGTAATCTATATGTTTTAGTCCCTAATAAGATTCATCAATCACTTAGGATAATATTGGAAAGGTTGCAAGACATTAAAGAATTAGGTGGTGAGCAAAGATGGGTTCTTGGTTCAGGTTAGCAGCTGGTATACCATAACAAACTGGCAGATTTACTAGTTTCCAATACAAAAATTGAATAATTCTTAGAAAATAAAATACAACTCCGATTTAGGTTTATGATAGCTCGTTAGAAAGCCTAGGATGCTACTTTTCAAATATGCAAACCAATTCATAAAATTCATTTTAATTTAATCTTAGAATTTCAAGAAATAACCACTGCCCATAGGGGTATTACAAAGTTTAACAATATAAATTTTCTGTCTAGGGCATATACACTTAGACTTCATACATATGCTCCAAAATAGCAACAAACATATACTTAGGTTTAAGAACGCAAATTTGAATAATCCTTTAGTATAAAAGAAAATTTATAAATGAAAGACTAAATTTGTTCATAAGATTCTAACCTCGGATTATGGTTAGTTGGAAGCTTGAAATGGCTTCAAAACAGGTTCCTTTACTTCGGTATGACTGAAATTCTTGCTCAAATGGAGGTGATGGTGGCTGATTTTTATGGCTGCCTTGAAGAAGTTCTCTAAGTATTTTGCTTCAGCAAAGAAATGAGAAGAAGAGTGTGGGAACCGTGGAAGAAAAAGGAAGAAAAGATGAAGTCTTTGAAAAGAAGTGATAGAAACAATTATAGAGGAGACATGTTGAAGCATGTCACGGAGGAAATAAAGAAAATGAGGGTCAAGAGTAGTTGGAAAATATATCCTTATGTCTCATCTAAAGACTTTAACACACATAATGCCAATATGACATTTTTTAGATTTATTAGAAGTTCTAAGGCTTTTTAGTAATCATACTAAATAAATATAGGAGAATTTTAGAAAATTTAAAAATAGATAAAAATAAATATTATAAAATAAATTTAAATGAAGCAATTTTTTTTTTATACATTAAAAATTAATTTAATACCTCAATACCCGTTAAG